>SBJP01000591.1:0-12863 GCA_014805705.1 Cucumispora dikerogammari
ATAATAGCCAATAATACACGGCTCAATATTTTTTGAATAAAACAACGTTCTTTTTCTATAAAATAGTATATAAACCGAAATTCCCCTTGACTGTTATCAGTCTTGCATATATTAATTTGGGTTTCGAATTTAATTCGGAGAGAGTTTTTTACATTTTCACGCTTTAAAATGAATAAAAAGAACATTTTTTAGTCTTTTCTTAATACAAACTGATATATTAACAGAAAACACCCAAGTTCTAGTTCTCGAAACGCTTTTCATATTTTGACTGCAGAGAAATCGAACGACGTTATTAAAACAAATGTAATTTAAAATAGTCTTGTAATATCAAAAACTTTAATTAAGAATGAGTATAATGTTTTAAAATTTACATCATTCTTGCTCTTTTTAACAGCACGATGTTTCTGATATTACATTTACTGTTTTTAATTTATGTAAAATATTATGCACAATAGAAGACAGCTTTCACTATATTCAACACCATGTAACAACAGGGCTCGTGCAAAAGTGCACACTTATAAACAATTGCTTTTACGGATTATTCTTATAGGCCAAAGATTTTATCGCATATATAAGGTAATCAACAGTCTTTCAAAACAACAAAAGCAGCATGGTGGCCCTGTTATGGAACAAAGATCTGATGCAAGAAAAAAGTCGAACGAAAAAAAAAAGAGCACAGTACAATCAATAGAATTTTCATATAAGAGATCGCATCACATATCACAACCATAGATTATTCGCGTTTTATATTAAACTCGGTTGTTACATTGACTACAATATGCGATATATATTCATATTCTTGTTTTTTTAAAAATTTAGTATATTTAATTAAATGAAATTCAAAAAGAGCTATTTTTTTAAAAAAAACTTGACAAGATTCCTATTAAAAACTTTTGTTTCATCAAATATAAAAATATTTCATGTTGTTATAAGTTGTTTTCTGATATAGTGTATATTAAGGAAAGTACCAACCTTCCGCGGCTAAAACATCTACGTCGAAAAAAATTTAAAACTGTTCGTTGAAGAATAAAAACATTTTTTTTTGTTGAAAACACTTTGTATATCTTTCGTTCGTCTATTAAAGCAATAAAAACATTGATTTTTTATGATATTTAAACTTCATCGTTTTTTTATTTTATACTTTTTTTTTAAGTCAAAAAAACCTTAAGAGATTACTTTTTTTATTATTAAAAAAATATCTATTTTAAATATATTCATCAATAAACGAGCAATAAAATAACGCTAAGTGGAAAAGTTTAAATTAAACAACACGAATATTTTTTAATATTAAAAGGGGATAAATTTTTCTTTTCGTTATACTAAAGCATCAAAACGATTATGATTAATCTGTAGTGAAGAGGCTGGTAAAGCTAAAAAATATAATTTAAAAAGATATTTAGAAACAATGTGCAGTGATTTAAATATAGCCAACCCTATTCATCCGAACAGAGAAAAAATTCGCATCTAATCGAAAACCTCAAATAACATCATAAGAATCTTTTTCTACTAATAAACAATGATATACTTCAAAATATAACTAAAGTTTCACATAAAATATCTTCTATTATGACACAAAAAAATAAATGTTTTTCATATTAAGAAATAATAGAGTATGTATTACTGTTTTTGTCTAAAACTGCAAAGATAAAAATATAAAAAGTTTTATCTCGAGTATCGCTTTTTATCAAAACACTGCTTAAAAAGAATATATTAAATGACAGGTAAAGAGACAGAACAAAAAAATTAGAGTTTTCTAAATGAAAGTTTTTTTTCTATTATTGCTGCTTAAAAGTCTGATATCACAAACCATGTATATTTATTAATATACAATATATGTGTTAATAAAAATTATGATGCGCGCAAACATTGGCTTGATCTATGTCAGCTTAAAACATCTACGACTATGCTGATATTTTTAAAACATTGTTAAACCTTCGAAAAGCAAATGGTGCTGGTGATACTCTGAGTTTAAACAAATTAGAAAGTAATTGCACAGACGATGCGCCGTTAATGATTAAAAAAACGGGTTTGTTTCATTTGTTAAAACACTCTAATAAAACGTTTATTAAAGAACATTGTATTATTCATCAATAAATCCTGTTTACTAAAAAACGAGTTTCGATCACATTATTAAAACAGTTGTGAGTCGCTTTAATAAACAAGAGCGAAAATATTTATTAGAAGACAAATTATGACAATATTCAAAGATAAAACTTTAGAACACGGTAAACGCCCTATACATTGTAGATTCGATGATTATCGTCCGATAAAAGCTATAAAAATCTTTATTTAAAAAATGCAGGGATTGAGTTTCTCAAATTAAAAAAACGATTTGTTGATTGTCCATAATAAAATGTAAAAATCAAACATGGCAGTGTGATTTAACTTTGTTTGTTGTTATTAAAAAACGTTTGAACACTCTAAGCTGTGTTTACAAGAACAAAATTGGCTGCTTTAATTGATATTCATTATATTATTACATTTGAATTCAATTTTATGTTGTTTTCTCTCTGTATTGCTTAAAAAAAAACAATTTTTTTCTAGTCTCGAGACTCATTATAACGAAAACAAAACATCATTCCTTAATTCGAACAATACAAAAAGTCTATATTAAAACAATTATTATCGTTTTACGCTCGTTTAAAGACTTCAAAGCTGAAACTAAAAATATTTTGCTTTTTGTAAAACCTTTAATGTATCATAAAAAGAAACTATGGATCATGGCCAAAAAAACAACTATAACTTATCTAGCCAAACAAATATAAAGCTAAAAAGTCGGTTTTAACGACTCTACATAATATCAATTTGGCAGACTTTAAAACATTTTGTAAAATAGCTTTAAAAAAAGAGTTTCTGCAATTGAGATAGTTCTCTCACTTTTTTTATAGATTTGACTCGACTTATTTCCGTGTAGCAACTTTTTCAACAATAAATTTTATAAAAATAAAATTATAACAAAGTTATCAGATATTAATCTAAAAAAGCATTTTTTTCTATTTCAACATCTAAAATCAAACCCGATATCGAAAAATGATAAAAATGTAAAAGCATTGATACTTTCAACAACCCATGGCCCACTTCTTCTTCTCCTTATTTTAATAATTAATTATATTAAATAAAAAAAACATCTCGTATTCTGAATCGAGCAGTTCTGTTATAGATTACTACTATATAAGCTTACAGCTCGGCTACGTATATAAGGTGTTAGTATATATATTCTATAAATAAAGAAAAAACCGACGACTTCGAAAACGAATCAATGAAGCTAATGTAAAAAAAATGAACAATAAGTGAATAAACAAAGTGTCCGAGGGTGTTTTTAGAACCAACGACGCAAAATATGCAAAAAAACAATCATTGATAAAAATATAATAAAAACACTATAATAAAATTATAGATGAGGAAGCCTGTGACGTGTGACAAGTATTAAAAATAATATACAGTAAATAATTACTGATATCTAATTTTAATAGACAAGAATTAAAAAATTATTTCATGTTCAAAGTTTTTTATTTTTTTAAACTTCTACTCTTTTATAGAAAAATTTATTCTTTCTTGATGTATATGACTGTCAGCACACTTTTTAACAGAACCACTAGCTGTAATATCCCACGGCAACTGAATATTCAGATCATTAAAAATTATTGGTAACGTTTTATTTATAAGATTGTATAAAGCTATGTTGGTTAGCAGGAAACCCATTATTATCTTTTTAGCTTCCGCAATGTCTCTGAAATTCAGATTTGTTTTAACCATAACTTTACTTCTTAACTGTGGCAGTTTTTTTTACAAGCAATCATCTTTTATATGTTGCTAACCCGATAAAATTTATTGTAATTAACTTTTTACACATAGACGACAAAATAAGAATTTTATCAGAACGAGTGAAAAAAAATGAAATATTTATTTACTGCATATCTAAATTTAGATCAAAGTTTTTTGAAACTTCACTAAGAATATATATTTTTTATAAAAAATATAAGCGATGTATCAAACTGTTTTTTAATTAAATCTTCATTCTCAATAAAACTTTTTTTTGTTTTTTTGATTTATGTTTGCGTGTCTTTCATTTTTATTTTAATTGTATAATTTAAAAAAGAAAACCGTTTATTTTAGTTATGTTATAATTTTGACCTTTTAATTATATATTAGACTATTATTAATTTTTTTCGATTTTCTTTTTAAATATAAAGTAATATTCATTTTCAAATTTTTTATCAAAATATTTCTTTATTGTGACCGCCCAGTCCTTTATGACATTGGGCTGCCCCCTGTAATTATACAATGATAAATTATGATGAAAATTTCAAAGGGCAACGACTCAGATATTATTTACTGTAGTTCGTAAATAAAACTTCTTTGGGTTTAAAACTTCTTGTTTGTATTTTTAAAATAATTTTCTTCTATGGATATTTTCTGTAGATTTTCTATATATAGACCCTGGTTCAAAGCAAATAGAACATAAATAAAAACTGCTCGTATTAATTAAGACAATTAATATCTTAATATTCTACATTATATTCAGTATATAATATTTCAAGCCCAGTTTGAAGTTTTCAAAATCTGCTTATTTGTTTTTTCAAATTAATTTCTAAGCTTTAAGAGCCTATTCTAGTTGTTAAAAAAATTTGGTAATATAGAAACTTCGTTTTTTCAATAAAAATGTACTTTTTTCGTCTAATGCATATGGGAGAAAGCTATATTATGGTTATAAGCCGATTCAACAATTAGGGCGAGCAGGGAGATATTAATATTGATCGATTTATTGAGTTTAAGTTCTAGCTTTATTTAAAGAACAAATTTAGATCAAGGCGAATTATTTTTTAATACATACTTCAATTATCTAAAATAGATTTTAAAAATATAAAAAAACTTTTGAAAAACTAAATTATAGGTTAACTGCTGCTATACAACAAAATATTTCGTCTAATAAACATAACTGTAGTAGATCATTTGTACAGTTTCAATGTTTATCTTTCCATAGGTGTTTGTAGCCTTTGAAACTTGGTTCTTTGATATACTTGATGAACAAAGTCTATTCTGTTTAAAAAGAAAACTAGTTGTTTTTTCTGAAAAAACGTTTATATTTTAGTGAAATGTTAAACATCTGTTATAAAATCGCCCCGATATTTGTTTATACACTTATTATTACAATTGTTCTTGAAAAAAAAATTTTTCGGTTTTACACTATAAGTATAGTTTGATATTGATAAAATATATTTTCATATAATTTATTTATGAATTGTGTATAATCACTAAGTCTGAAAAGGAGAATCAATAATAACGCTCCCTAAGTCCTGTATGGGGCAGTAGTGTGGCTAAAAGGAGATGTGATCAGAGTATAAACACAAAACGTGTTATTTTATCATCAAATGTCTCGTTGTATTTTACTTCATAGTATTTGAATGAAAAAAAAGACAAGAACCTATTTATGTCTACTACAGATCATATCTAATTTATAAGTTATTTTCTTTTAATGTATAAACTTTATTAAACTATTTTCTAATCATTTATAAACGTCCCCTTTATTTTAAACTGGCAAAATTTATAACAATATTCAATTATTATTGACTTTGAATTTATATACTTGATTTAAATAAGTCTTTAAAAAAAATCGTTAAAAAAGGATAATTTTGATAAAAAAACAAAAAAAACAAAGAACCCCATGACAGTTTCCTTTTTTCACTTCTTCTCTACAGTTTTTTCTGAACCTTTAAAAACAAAGAAAATTTCTCTCACCACACGGCCAGGTAAAGATATGGTATTAAACGACCGTTTAGAAGTTAACAATCAAACCTTTATGTTCTTTAGAAAACACAAAAACTATAATATTGTTAAAAAGGGGTTTGATGATAAACTTAGTTCAAAGCCCCACAATAATACTGGTTGCGATCATGATACTGACAATGGAGACGATAGCATCGATGATAATAATAATAATGATAGAAAGCGGCCTGGTTTAAATGAAAACGAAACTGTTAATGATAAGACAGTGAAAGATAATAAAAATACCGATATTGGAGATAATAAAAATTTAAATGATAAAGATCATAAAAGTTCATATATTGACGATAATAGAAGTTCAAATATTAGTGATAATAAAAGTTCAAACAATAGAAACAATAAAAGTTCAAACAATAGAAACAATAAAAGTTCAAACAATAGAAACAATAAAATTACAGAAACTGTGAATAAGAAATTGCTGGTTCTACGGCCTTTACAATCAGTTTATCCTATATTTTACACTTTAAGAAAAGAAGCTCGATATCGCACATCTGACACCTCGATAATATTCTTGCCATTCGACCGTATTGAAATACAAACTCTTAGTTTGACTGGCAAATATATTCAAACAGATTTCTACAAAGGACATATTCGCCAATTGTACGAATCTGAAGACGTTAGATGCCCTGGGACTAAGAATGAACATAAAATAAAGTTCATAGTCGACATTGTACCTCCTTTGTTGTTATTAAAGAAGTCTAAATGTGATGAAAAGGTGTTGGAATTGCTTGAACCGATGAAAAGTGAATTGTCAAGCATCGAGGAGGAAAACGGTGTGTATAGAATTGTTATTACAAGCAACCTGTATTGTCGTTTGATAGAAGAGGAAGAGATTATTGTTGGTTTTATAGACTCCACTCAATAAATAAATTTGAAATCTTTTATAGTATATCCCATAATGAGGCGGGGCAGAAGAGAGAGTTTTTACAATATAGATAAGAGTTTGATGGTAGGAATTTGCTTTCGAATTATTAAAACATTCGTTTTTCTCTTTCTTTTATTTACACTAGTGAAACGATATATTGTAAAAATGTAGATGTAAGGCTCGGTTGTTTTGGCTAGATTGTTTTTTTATATTACATCTTAACGACAGACTTTGGAGAATTCCTTTTACATGGTACAATTTTTTTTTAACGATAAGATAATATAGAATGAAGGTTAATAAATTTGCTATATCAGACAACATACGACGCAATCCGGTTTTTTGATACATAAATAAAATAAACACTCGTTTCTTTGATTTTAAGAAAAGATCGTCATGAAACATTTATGTTTTATGTTCAATCGTTTTTCGGCAACTAATTTACTTAGATGTTACTTTCAAGTTTGTAAAATTTTAAGTTGCTTTACAAATATTTCAACAAAACAAAAGTTATTTCGACAATGATATAATAATATACAAATATATGAAAACTAAACTAGAATAAATATATTTGTTATTTTTAAAAAAAAACGTTTGATATCGATGACACAAATCTTTTATATCTTATTTTCGATAAATAGTTAAAAATACCTGAGGTTTCTCAATCTAAAAAAGTGATAATAGAAAACATTGAACTAACGTTGGTCTGCTGTTTTTCTAGTCACTAATAAAACAGGTAAAAATAGCGAAATTTAAAAAAATTATAACCATCATTTTTGACTAAATTCAAAGACATATAGTATATATAATCGAGTGTTTTTATTATAAACTCTTTTATCTCGACTTGATTAAATAAAAACATACTTAAAAACAAATAACTAGAAAAAGTATATAATAGAATAATAAATATATAAAAAAGCTATGTTTTTTTTGTGGAATCTCTGACGAAAGTTTTTATGATCAACATCGCTGCGACGACAGGCGCAAAAACAGTGGTGGTATGTTCTGTTTTTTTATTTACTTTTCTATTCTTTCACCCATTGTTTCGTTATTATCTTTGTTATATATTTGCTCGTTTTGTTCGTTTTTTTGTTCGTACTTTTCTTCGTTTTTTTAGTTGAAAATTAAGAAGAAATATAAGTCAGGTTTGGAAAAAAGTATTTTATATAGTTTTTTATTTAATTAAGCAGGAGACTGTAAAATATAATAGAAGACTTCATTTATGTGTATTGATCGTTTCTTTTACTTGGGTTAAACTATGTTATAAAAAAATTTTTAAATAAGGCGAAAGTAAAACAGTTCTTTTAAAATTTTCAAAGTAACTCGAATTTTTTTAGTTTGAAAAAAGATATTAAAAAAAAGTCTGTGAGATTTCTCACTGACTTTTAAAAAAATACAATGGTTTTTTCTCAAGAAATTTATAATTAAGAAAAATAATTTTTAAAACTCTGTTTTGCTTTTTTTTTATGAGAAAATGAAAAAAATAGAACTTTTTTCTTGATATTGTAAAATATAGAACTTTTTTTTGTCATATTGAAAAAAATAGAACTTTTTTCTTGATATTGAAAAATATAGAACTTCTTTAATAAATAAAATGTTAAGTAATTTTTTAATAAATCGAATAATAGTAAAATTCTATTCATTAAAAAAGTCTATATTTTTCAATGACAAAAAAAAAGCTCCATACTTTTTCAATTCTCATTTTTTATATAAAGAAAAGATTAAATAAATTAAACTAAAATTTGATTAATAGAAAAATAATGGTGTGTTCATTTAAATCTTTATTAAAATTTTTTATATTTATTATAAACTAGTCATAAATCAACATGGTTTGTTATTATTACTTTATTTCTAAATAAATATCAGCTAGCCAAGGCTTATTAAATGCAAAAATAGATAATTTCACAAAAGACAAACAACTTTTGTGTTTATTGTAGTAAGGAACAGCATTTAGATTCGGTGTATCGAATCTTGTTCTGCGAAAAACATTACATATAATAACATTTGCCTTATTTATTGTTAATATATTTATAATGTTTTTTAATTATCTCTTAGATGATACTAGAAGAATCTAAATTTTTTTTATTTATAGATTTTTTGAAGAAAAGTAGCAGGTTTTTAATGAAAACTGGGTTATCAAAATCTTTAGTTAAATTCACAGCTGTAACTCGGCATCTCTTCAGTTTGAAAAAATGATAATACAAAACATATGCTGAAGAAAGTTTGAAAACGTTCGAAAACACACGACCGAAAATACTTCCCAACACAAATTCTAATGATAATAAATATCTGTTTCTGAAGTAACAAAATCCACCAATTCATAATGTTAATTAAAGTTACTTTCTTAAAAGAAAAAGCTTTTGCGCAATCTAGTCATTTCAGCAGAAAATAAGTCAATTTTGATCGCTGTTTATAACGATTTATTTTAAACAAATTTCGTCTGTAGAAATAAACATCATATAGCTAATAATAATTTCTTGTTAAACAAATTGGTATGTGTTTCAAAAACGAATCAATAAAAAACGTTTTATCATTTGTCTTTTTATTTTGTAATACATCAGATATATTCGTAAAATTGTCTTTTAAGAGAAGGGTTTGAAGTTTTAGAGTGTTTTAAAGAAATGATGAAAGCTACACGAATGAGCGACGTCTTGTTGATCGATGAACCTTAAGCAAAAAAGTAACTGAAAAAAAACAGAATTTAATTTTTAGTTATTAAGAGTTTGAGATTTCTTGGTTAATTTTAATGTATCATAGAACTTAAACCAGACTTGATCGCGAGGAATAAGCGAAAACATTATATGTGAAGCATAAAGGTTTGCTAATATTACAATGTTTTCAAACATAAACGTGACTTTATTCACTTCTCTGTGTTTTTTAATATGCAGACAAAATATTTTAGTAGCGTGTTATATAACATTTGATCGAAAAAAAGCCTAAGATGATATTTTGTGAATTTTAAATTAGAAAGTTAAAAATTGTTTATCATAACAATAAAACAAAATATTGTTCAAACGCAGTCTAGATTAGCCAATATAGATTGAAGCATGTAAAGTGTTTATGGCTGTGATAAAATAACTTCTATTGCGTAAAATATCATGTATTTGACAAAAATCTAGAATTTTCGTAAATATTTTAAAACGTATTATAATAACTTAAAAAAAGACTGATTGCGTGAGGCGAAAGTTGAGCCAGTAATTTTTTTAATAATATCAAAAACACGTTATTAGAAACCCACAATCATTTCCTTTTCTCTTCTTCTCAAAAAAACGCATTTCCGCTTTTTAAATTTTTGTTTTGAGAAAAGAATCGTTTTCGATAAGTGCTTTTTTTCCGAAGGTTTTTGTTCTTTTCACGCTGTTTTTATGGTTGTTTGTGAAATTTTTTGTTTAAATGTTTCTTTTGTGATTATTCTGTTGTTTTATGTCCGGTTTTTCTCGGGCGGAAAAGTGTTGTTTTGCTTATTTTGACAAATTATTAATTTTAACAAATTAAAAAATCAACTGTGATATAGATCCACTAAAACAATTAAAAAAAAGCGTGCAAGCCGACATAAAAACTTTCCTGGGAAAGCAAAAAACAAAATCAAATGTACGCTTTTATGACATTATACTAAACAATCAGGTCGACGACATAAAGATAAAACGTCACTAACACATATATGAAAACTACCAAAGAGATACATAACACAACACCCATGTTTTTTTGTATCTTCACTATTACAGTGGGTGAAAAATAGAACACAAATAAGAAATAAATATTCATCAAAAAACGAGAAAACGTAAGAAAAAACAGACAGCGAATCACTTTTCTCAAATATAATTTAATTTTTTCAACATTTTAAAGATCATTAACACTTAAATGAAAAACCACAATGCTAAGAAAAATGAAGTTTTTAACAAAAGAGTAAATAAAAAAAATTTCAGGAAATAAACAAAAACAGACCTTTTTATGAAAGTTTAATAAATACCCTCTTGCCCAAAATTAACAGAGTAAAAACAAAATTTTTTCTGATTCGATTAACACATAAACTCTGTTTTATGATATTTTTTTAAAATTATACTCAACTTTTGCTAATTTGTTCGTCTCTTTTCACTCAAATTAATCTATGTTTTTTCGGACTGTGTTATGATGACTTGTAAGTAACTCGCTGTTTTTTGAAAAAATATCTCTCTCCAGTTGGGAAAACTTAAAGTAGATAAATCTTCTTAATTTTGAAAACTTCGAATCAGATTAAATTTTTTTTTGTATATTAAAATTTAGGTTTATTAATAAAAATAAAAACACGTTTTTGAAAGTAACAGATTTATACAAAAACATAAATCTCTTATATAAGAATATAAACCATTACATAAAATTATTGTAATTCAAGATATAAAAACCATAGTTAATTTTATATAAAAATATAACTTTTTTAAAATTAAAAACCAATTGTTTTATAATAACATTTTTTTCTATATAGAATGCACTGTCATTTTTATACAATAAAACCCCCGATATTCCCCCCCTCAATATTAATCACAATCATTCACTCGCCTATAAATTAATAGGAATATTTTTAATATTTTTCATTTTTTCATCTATGTAAGACATAAAAAATAACAGAAAAAAAAGTTGGCAACCAAAGAAAAAGAGAGACTATAGAATATTGTTTCGTGTTTACTAGTTCTATGCAACCTAAGTTGCTGGAAGATTCTCTTCTATGTTTAAAAATGATTTCGAGAGAGTAAATAAAAAATTTTTTTTGTTAGTAAAGATGTTTTGACGAGATAAACCGACTGGGGGAAGAGGTGTAAATCTATATTAAAAATACTTTTTAAATGATGATAAACTTGAACTATTAAGAAATAAGGCGGCCCGTTTTTTCGTCGCCTCGACGAAAAAACGGCTTTTCGTCGAAGCAGTTCGGACCCGTTTTTTCGTCGAAATTCGACGAAAAAACGGGCCCTGTATAAAATTTTCAAAACCCGTTTTTTCGTCGAGAAATTTTTTTCGTTAAAAACATTGTTTGTTTGCAATTTTTTTATGAACGAAACGAACGAACGAACGAACAAAGAAACGAACAACCGAACGGGCGAACGAACAAACAAACAAAAAACGAACGAACGAACAAACAAAAGAACAAACAAACGAACAAACGAACAAACAAACGAACGAAACGAACAAACGAACAAATAAACAAATAAACAAACAAACGAACAAACGAACAAATAAACAAACGAACGAACAAATAAACAAACAAACGAACAAATAAACAAACAAACGAACAAATAAACAAACAAACGAACAAATAAACAAACAAACGAACAAATAAACAAACAAACGAACAAACGAACAAATAAACAAACAAACGAACAAATAAACAAACAAACAAACGAACAAACGAACAAATAAACAAACAAACGAACAAATAAACAAACGAACAAATAAACAAACAATCGAACGATACGAAAAAAACGAAAAAAAACGAAAAAAACGAAAAAAACGAAAAAAACGAAAAAAACGAAAAAAACGAAACAAAAAAAATCCAGTCTCTTCAAAAAAAATTCCTCGACGAAAAAACGGGTTTTGAAAATTTTATGTTGGACCAGTTTTTTCGTCGAATTTCGACGAAAAAACGGGTCCGGGGGGCCTCGACGAAAAGCCGTTTTTTCGTCGCCTCGACGAAAAAACGGTACGCGAACCGACAGGGGGAAGAGGTGTAAAGCTATATTAAAAATACTTTTTAAATGATGATAAACTTGAACTATTAAGAAATAAATCTTCAAAAACGTTTTTTGAATTTTAAAAAATTTATACTTCTCAATATAAAATTTCAACGTTTTTTGGATAGTCTTGCATCTAAATTTAACATGTTTTTATAAACAGGCTCGATGGCTTTCTATCGTTTGTGTATGTATAGATTTATCGTTTGTGTCTACAGAGTCTTTTGAAAGTTTTACTTTTTCATGTAAAAAACTAATATTTCCAACGTTTAAATACGCTTTCCAATAGTCTGTCATCATGAGTGTGTCTAATTCCACATAACTGATCAGTATATTATTAGGATTTAGTATATCTCGCAACTAAAGTTAGAGCAACAAGAAATTTTTTCGTTTATCTAAAAATTTCACCAACGCATCAAAAGTGTTTACAATACACAAACCTTTGTTTTCTTTACTCTTGCTTAAAACTCTTTCATCTATTCTCTACTATTTTTTCTATACACTGTTTTTTT
>SBJP01000593.1:0-12829 GCA_014805705.1 Cucumispora dikerogammari
TGGTCTTTCACTTGCCTATATATAAAATATAGTTTCCACCTTTCTACATCATAAAAATTCCCATAACTCTGTTAAATTAAAGTCAAGCTCAACAGGGTCCCGTTGTATATCCCGTTGTATACTTGTTTCCGCTATAACTGACATTGTATAATATATATGTTTTTGATACTTATTTGTAATAAAAAGTAGACAATTGAATTGATTGTTGGATAAATCTTGGACAAATATAATTTAAAATTGATTTCACATTTGGTTTTTGTACTTATGAGGTTGAAGTTTTAAATTTATTTCGTATTTTTTTTGATTGTTTTTTTTTGTTTTTAATTATTTTTTTTATATTAAAATTTTTATATATTAATTTTATATTTAATATTTTTAATGTAATTTTTGAAAAAGAGAATTGTATATATAATTACTGTCTTGAATATTATAGTAAATTATATATGTTTTCGGTGGTTGTGTGTAAAAAGAAGTAGAAAATTGTATTGACTGTTGTATAAAACTTGGACATATATGATTATGTTTTTATATTCTGTATTTATATATCATTTATATCGTTTTAATTTATTTTTTATTATTTTTTATTTGTTTATTATATGAAATATTTAATATTTTTTTTGTATCTCTTTATCACTTTTTTTATTTAAATCTTACTTATCTTTTTGTGAGCAAATGTTGTTTATATTGTAATATATTAAAATCTCTTGGGATAATTGTTTTTTGTAGAAGCATTGTGAAACAATAGTAATTTGTAAAATATAAGAAAAATAAATAAAATTAAATTATAAAGAAGAGATATATTTAAGAGCAATGTAATTATAAAGTCTGGACAAAGCAAATATGTTAACACAAAATAAATATATAATCGCTTAACCAATAAAATAATAGTAGAAAATATTTTATATAGTATAGATTTCTATAATAGAAAAAAATAAAAATAATTGTTTAATATAAGAAAAAAATTTTCTCATTCTGAGTTATGTAGTGTTTGTTATCTATCGTTCGTTTATCTTTTTTATGGGATTTTTAGTTATTAAAAATGTTTTTTATTAAATGGAAGATGATTTTAATTAAATGGAAAAAGATTTTAATAAATTAGATTATATTGTAATTAAGTAGAAAATGATTTTAATTAAGTGGGAAATAATTTTATTTGAATAGATAAAAATTATATATGAATGGAATTGGTTTTGATAAAATAGAAGATGATTTTAATTAAATAAAAAAATATTTTAATTAATCAGATGATGTTTTAATTAAATGTAAACAGATTTTAATTTTATAAAAAACAATTTTAATTAAATGAAAAATAATTGTATATAAATGGTGAAACGTTTTTGTTAATCTAGAAAATAGTTTTAATTAGTTAGATAACGATTTTAATTAAGTTGAAATAATTTTAATTAAATAAAAAATGATTGGAAAAAAAGTAAAATAATTTTATGTGTAAGGTTTTGTTTTATTACAATGAGAGTGGTTTTAATAAAATTGAAAAAACTAAATAAATTAGAAAAAGATTTTAATTAAAATGAAACGGTTCTAATTAAGCGAAATTGGAGTATTTATAAAAAAAAGGAAAAAATTCACACATGCTAAAAAGAAATGAAACAAACCAAATACCGTCGGAAAGAACACACAATAGATTAGCCACCAACCGAAACCGAAACCAACCCCATACCTCGGCCTCCGTCTCTAATCTCAACGAACCCACACCACCATGCTGTATTTAACCCGGGCCCTTTCACTACAAGTTGTGCATATTGTGATGTCTTGTATTGGCACTGCGAAACCCTCATTTCGAATGTTTATAGTAAATGTTGTCGTTCAGGATTCATTGGTTTGCTCATAGTCCATTCCGTGGCCCGAATTTCTGAAAGATCTGCTAATAAACCCCAATAATCCACTTTATAGTCATTTTAATACGAATATACACAGATTCAATGCCGTTTTCCGGGTCGATTCTGTCTCCGATACAGTAGATACCCCGGTCTCTGGTGGTCGCACTTGGGCATATAGAATATCCGGGAGTATATACCATATAATGAGACCTATCAAGACGGCCTAGATGTGCCAAATTTAGATCAGTTGTTTCTGTTGGACCCGGAAATGGCAGCCGATATCAGGGGGGCAGGACCATCTAAGCGAACCGCACTCATTAGGGAAATGTTACTACCAATAGGAAATTTTTTAAATGAAGAAAATCCATATGGCCTTCTAAATAGATCAATGGTAGATTTGGAATCTTCTATAGAAAACGAAGGGGTAACATAGTAGATTATGCGTTGAGATTCAGTGAAACGAGGGGTGGGTTTGAAGTAGGCCGATACAGTGCGCCCAGGGTTAGTGAGGTTGCCCTCGTTATTAACACCAGGGTGGTTGACCTTCCACCCCAACATATTTTGGTCGTTTACCATAGGTAGTCTGGTGAAAATCAGTCGGTTTTTATGCCCATCGCCAGTCAACATCATGATCCATGTTGTTACCCTATTCTGTTCCCGTATGGACATATGGGATGGCATGAGAATATGATGTTGGCTATACCCAGGGATAATATTCAGCATGTGTGTTGAGAGAGTATAAACGATACATGCTGAATATGATAAAAGATACATTTGGGCCGTTGTTCTACGCATCAAACCTCATGCAACAGTATGTGGTTGATGCGTTCGTCTAAATAGAGGCGAGGGAAATAAGTTTCCTTCGGGGTGTAAGGCTCTATCAAACAATGGCCCAACCTATTCCAAACAATCCCGCGCAACCTAAAATTAGTTTTCAGTTTCCCACTGGTTTCATTGGATCTGATGGGTATATGAGAGAACGGTTTCAGCATGCGACGGCTTTGGTAGGTAAATTTGGCATCCCTGACTTGTTTATTACATACTCATGTAACCCTCGTGTACCGGAAATAGTAAACAATATAAAAAACATGCAACCGTATCAGGGGAGACCGGATCTCATAGTCAGATCTTTCCATATGAGAGTTAAGAATCTCATAGATCGGGTATATAAAAAGTCACTCTTGGGGAAAGTGGCTTATTATTTTTATGCGGTAGAGTTTCAAAAAAGGGGGCATCCACATATTCATATGTGCTTAAAGTTTTCAGATGAAAACAAGATAAGTACAATTGAGGATGTGGATGCTCTAATTTCTGCTGAACTTTCTTGTTTAGAAGATGACCCTTTGTTGTTCGACATTGTGTCGAAATTGTTAGTCCACGGGCCCTGTAATTCGAATTGTCATTGGACAACAAATGCAAGAAAAAATTTCCAGAGCAGCCCTGTGAACGGAGTAGATATACATTGAACGACTATCCCATCTATTGGCGTAGGGATCTCCCACTCGTTGTTCACGATGGACAGTCGTTTAGTAACTTGTTTGTGGTTCTCTATAATAAAGAATTGTGTAGAATTTATGGGAGCCTCATCAATGTTGAAATATGTAATACGTTGGGTACTATAAAATACTTAAATAAGTATATCACCAAGGGGTTTGGCTCGACAGATGTGATGATAAATGGGAACTTGGATGAAGTTAAGTGGTATCTGGGTTCGAGGTATGTGAGTGCGATGGAGGCCGCGTGGATAATTTTCAAGTTTCCTGTTTTGCAGATCTCACATTCCATTATCGGAATGGGAGTAAACTTTCAGGATCGAGAAACTACCAATATCTACGTTACAGGTTTTGGTCGACGTACGATTAGAAATGTACCGAGATCAAAACTTGAGGCCTTCTTCCAGCTCATGCAAATTTACTCGAGTGCAAGGGTTTATATTGCCCCCAAATACCTGAGTTCTATAGGAGGAACGAATATTCAAAGATGTGGGAGAAAAGAAAAAATAATGCTATACAAATTGGGAGAGTATATCCCGTTTCTTTTTCAGAAACGGAAAGGTACTCTTTGCGTATCTTGTTGTGTAATGTGGCTGGTCCTTTGGGTTTTTAGAGATAAGAACGGTACGTGGAATATTATATGAGAGTTATAGGAAAGCGGCAAGGGCATTGGGCTTGATACAGCCATTGAACCCTTATGAAATTGTTTTAAGGGAAGCCGCTGGCCTTAATAGACCACATGAATTGAGGGTACTCTTCGTGAACCTTCTCATACATGAGTTGTCGAATGGTTCTTTTATAATGGAAGACCTCTTTGAACAATTGTCGATTGATTTAATTGTTACTGATGGCGTCAGTGTTAATAGATATATTCTAATAAACATAATAAGAGTATTGTTCAGAGAAAAAGGAAAGGAGCTGAAGATTTTATACGACTCGATGCGTATAATCAAAGAGTTTTAGATATACATACACTAAATACAAACTTTGATAATCCGATGTATACTTTTAACACCTCTCAGCAAACTGTGTTTGATCTCATCATAAGGACAATTCATTCGTGTTATTCGAGTTTATTCTTCCTTGATGGGCTTGCCAGTTCTGGGAAGTCATATCTACTTAATAGAATTATTCTTGAGGTTTTAAACGATGACAGATCATGTATTGTGGTGGCTCCAACTGGATTAGCAGCTTCACTTTTGATTAATGAGAGAACGCTCCATAGCCAATTCAAAATACCTTTTAAACTCAAACCTGGAGTGGCCCTTATTATTGTCCCAGACTCTCCTCTAGCAAATAGCATTAGGACATCTTGTCTTATTATAATTGATGAGTTCAGTATGGTAGACTCAAACATGTTAAAACTCGTAGACCAAGCATGTAGGTCTATTGCCGAAACGAACAACTACTTTGGTGGCAAAGTGGTTCTTTTCGATGGAGATCCACGGCACCCGCCTGTCGTTCATACAGAAGATTACCCCTTTTCCTTTACGTCATGTCTATTCGCTTGCTCGGAATATTTCAGAAATAGCTATAAATTTTCACTAATTGAAAATATGAGAGCAGTTGGCCATATGGATCACATTAATTTTATTCAGTCTATTGGTGATGGGTCTAATTTACGTAATATAGAAAAATTCAGCTCTGTGGTAGCAATTCCCAATACTTATATATCATGCGATTTGATAACGGATATCTATGACCATCTGAATGAACTTTCAGATGAAGATTTAATAACAAGGCAGATATTATGTTTAACTAATAGGGAGGTTGAAGATTATAATAAAAGTATTATTGAAAAGTTTAGTGGAGATTTTGTTTCTCTAGTGGGTGTAAATAGTTTGGGTGGTACACCTAGAGGCTATGTTACCAACAAATAACCCCCGAAATTCTCGCACAGATAGGCCTTCAAGATCTACTTTTATCTATTCTACGAATAAAAGTGAACAATCCAATAACTATTACAAATAATTTCGATCTGGCTACTGGGATAACAAATGGAACGAAAGGCATTGTAAAAGAAATATATAATCACGTTTTGGTAATTCGTTTGATGTCTGGTAGGTTTAAGGGTATTTCTGTTTTTCTTCCTCGAATGTAACTCTCGAGCCCTGAAAATGGTTTACCATTTCAATTAATTCGTTTTCAGTTCCCAATAAGAATAAGTTTTGCCTCAACTGTGCATAGGTCCCAGGGCCAGGCTTTTCATCATGTCGAAGTTTCTCTAATAAACCCTGTTTTCTGTCACGACCAGTTATATGTGGCTCTAAGTAGGTGTATGTCAGCTAGTAGATCGAAAATCAAAGTTGGTGGTTCTAAGTATCAAGGTTTGGATAATGGAGTAACTTTTGGTGTAAATATAGTGATTAGAAATGTATTAGGTGAATGAAATTTAAATATGCAAACTTTTTTTGTTATTTTATGTTCGTTTTCTCTTAGGCATATTAACATCGAATATAATATAAATGTTGTGGAGTTTTTGGTCTGTATATTAATAAATAAAGCATTTTGCATGCTTCGTTCGAGTGTATAATAGCATTCCTCAACTGCTTATTGATGTTACTAAAAAAACTTTATTCCGATTATTTATGTCCTTTTGCCCAAATTACGCTTTTGTCTTTATATATATTCGTTATGCCATTTACGTTTTATACTTAGACATAGCTGTTATAATATTTAGTTTTTTTATATTAAACTGTTATTTTTTGGCCATTATTTTATTTAAAACGGGTATTTTGTTTAAGCTATTTTTGTAAATATGTTTTTTGTATTATTGTTACTTACATTTAAATATATATTTGTTTAAAGTGTTGATGTCTTACTTCTGTTATGGTAATTACGTCTTATGTATATAATACTGTTATATCTTTGAGTTTTGTTTTTACATATATCTGTTATGATTTTTAGTTGTTTTGTTTATATACAACTGTTATAATATTTAGGCTTTATATTCACACAAACTTGTTAATTGTTGTGTTTTATTTTTATATACATGGTTTACCGGGCTATATGGTTAGTTTCCCGGTTAAAATGGTTAATTTCCCATTCAAAATGGTTAGTTTCCCATTTAAAATTTGTTATTTTTTTGTTCAAAATGGTTTTTAATATAAAATGAAAATAAAAAATTATATTATTCATTAATTATCAATATTTCTTTTATTAAAGCACATCGGCATACATTTTCTAGCATATGTCTATAATACTTATTACAGTGTGTACTTGAAATCAAACGGAATTTTTCTTCTATTAAATCCAATAAAGTTGGTTTATTGTTCGGATTCGAAGCTCTAACTAATTGCTTCCATTGAGAAAACATGTTCTAATTCGGATTAAGAAAGGAGAAATATGGTGAAAGAAACACCACTCTATGCCCATTATTGAATATTTTCTGCGTAATCGATGACGCATGATAAAATTTGACATTATCAAAAACAATATCTCTATTACTAAGACCTGACCGGTTAAATTTGTCAAACATTTCGTCAAGAAACGAGGAAAAAGTTTCTGTATTATACCCCCTCGATTGCTTTTTATGAAAAAATGTGCCTTCTCGGGACATTACACAACATATAGAAGAGTTTCTTGTTCTGAACTTGAAACTCTCTTCGCAGCCACAGCCCCGACTAAAGACCTCTCCGTCTTCGACCTCATTGACACATTATATTCGACCTAGTCTAAAAAAATAAATCGTTGAAGTCTTCAGATGTGATAAGGGAATAGAAGTTCATTGCATAATTATATCTCTGATCAAAAGTGGAAGTATGTTTCTTTTTTCCTGAATTAGTGTTGGTCTTTTTAAAGTAAAGTTAAAAGACTGAATAGTTTTATCAATTGATGAGATACCTAATACAAGATTAAAATCGCGTAATAAATTTTGATGAATGGCTCTTAAGCTTATTGAGTAATCGGCTTCTTTATAATTTTTTATTGCCTCTTTATGAATTTCAATTATTTTTTTATTCCCCGTTCCACCTCTGGCCCTAGAAAGTGTTTCTCCTCCAATCAAATACCGTTTTATAATTCATATTACTGTAGTAACACTACAGTTGAACATTGTCGCAATGTCTAATGAGTGATAGTATCCGTTATATGCACTAATTATTCTTTCTCTTTTTTCTGATGATACTTCTCTTGCCATGAATAAAATTTTATATTAAAAACCTTTTTGAATGTAAACTATCCATTTTGAATGGGAAATTGACCATATAGACGGGAAACCCTATATTTTAGAAAAAAATAGAAAAATTTCGTCATAAAATTTTTATTTTTTTTGATTAGATTTCTTAAAAATTAATTGAAAGGATTTCATGGTAAAATAATATCAATTTCGCGTTTTTACTATGTCTCTTCAAGAGTTAGTTAACGACATTTTGTTATTATAATAGAAGTATATAGAGATACTTTTATCCTCTCAACTTATCAACATGTTTTTTTTTTCTTATTTTTTTTTAACAAAATGATTTTTTTCTAGAAACTTCTGGTTTTTTAAATATTTGTTTTTTCTTTTTTTGCTTCTAAAAAACAGCCATAATAACTTTTTAAAAAAACTTGTTTATATTACATATTTCTTTATATTACATGTAGCGTGAGAATATGTCTCATATTAAATGAATATTTTTTATATATTTTTATTTTTTATTAAAATTTTAATTAAGATGCTGGTGCGTAATTATTATTAAATAAAAATCAATTTTTTGAATATAAAAAAACATTGATTTAATATAGGATATATTTGTACGATTTTTTCTTTAAAAACATGTTGTATATTAAAATGATAAATTTAATTCTTAAAAAGCATTTTTTGAGACTTATTTCCACGCATACTCTCAATTAAAATTTAAATTCAAAATAAAATTATATGGAAAACTCTTCATTTAATATAAGACTTTTTTTTATGCATGGTCCATTAAAATGTGTTCTTAATTGTTTTTTAAAAAAAAAATAAAATATTATTATAAAAATAAACGGGTACATGTTTTCAGTTAAACTATTTTTTAAATAAAACTTGTAAATTGATATGTTTTTTATAATCTTATACATTTTATTTAAATTGCATAATTACACAAGATATACTGTAAAAAAAATGTTACTCATCTAAAAAATAGAATGGAAAAGCATTTTACTTATTAGTTTTTTTTAGTTTTTAAAAAAGTTCATTTTTACGGATTGTTGAATTGTTAATATTTTAAATTATTTACAAAAACAAAAAACGGCTCGCTTCGACTACACCTTTGTCGTAATTTTTATGTAAGTTAACAAATAATGAGAAAACTTCTGTAATGTTCTTTTCTTTTTTATAAAAAAAACTTTTAAGTGCTTTTTGTTTCTTTTAAATGTAGATTTTATTTTTTGACTTCAATCTCCCAGTTAACTTGATTCACTCTAGTTGAAGCGGCGCTACAATTATATTTCTAACTGCAGTCTCAATGTATTTGTCATATTGTTTCAAATCTGCTGAGTATAATACGGCGATCTAGATTGCCTAGTCTAATTATAAAAAGTCGTTTCTACGAAAAATAACAAAAAAATATAGTTTGATTGATTGTGTTTTAGTTTGTTATACTGATAAACAAGCTTAGAAAAATTATTAATAATTTACTATTTTCTTCACTTATATATTTTTTATCTTTAACTTAATGTTCGATTAAACTTCTCTATCCATGGTTTAGCGACTACTCATTTGTATATTAAAAAAATTAATATAAGCGAAAACCCGTTTGGAACAATATAACTTTTAATAAAAAAAGTATTCCGCACAGAAAAGAGATCAACATATAAAGAAACACAATCGATTTGTCGCGCCTATTTTTGTTATGTGTAAAACAAACGAACGAACGTACGAAACGAACGAAAACAAAAACGGAAACGAAAGCGAAAACGAAAACGAAAACGAAATGAAATAAAAAATGAAACGATACAAAAACGAACAGGCAAACGAAGGAACGAACGAACGAATTTTTTTGAATTTTCTTATCTCATTTGTTCTTTAAATGCTGCTTTTTTATAAAATATTGGTTCAATATTAAAGCTGCTGTGTTTTTTTTCTACTTAATATTTAACTTAAGCAGTAACTAAAAAAAATTTTTTAAAAATAATAACATTCTGTTAAGAGACATATTATTTTTAATATACGGGCGAGTTGCCGATCACCTGTTATCCATATATCTACTGTTTTTTTCCAAATGTATACTTTATTATTCTTGACATAATCGTTTGATAGAACATATCTATTTATTCTTGTACCGCGGCTATAGTCGAGTTGCTTGACTATCTTCACTTGTAATCACGTCAAAAAAATTTTAATTATTTGGTAAATTTCGATCTATTGTTATATAAAAGATAATCTACTTCATTTCGCAATAAAACAATTTTTTTAGTTCACGCAGAAGTACTTCGAAACTTGACTATAAGATAAAAACAAATGCAAATTTTGAGAAAAGATTTTACAAAAGTTAAAATAGTTCTAAAATTTTTATTCCCACCTGCGTATTTTGACAGAAATACTGTGTTAGATGTTGGGCGTTTTTCATATGACTAGGTACAATTTAGGGCATGGAAACGCCCGAGGAAGGGTCTGTTTTTTTTTTGACATTGTATACAACAATTAACAAAAAATCGAATAGTCGACAATTTTACGTTTACATATTTACGAAATGTTTGTTTTTGTATATCATTTATGAATCTTGTTTGGCAGATGATATAAAAATAAAAAACCGCATTAATCTTTTAGTTTCAAACGTGCGCAATTTTTTTTTTCAACATTTTTTTATTACACATAAGTGTCAACTGCTCAGTAGAAAATTTTTTGCACTTTGTTTTATTTTCTTATTTTAGACGACAGAATAAAAGGGAAATCGCCTGCCCAAATGCGACACTAATTTTTGTTTTTTTTCTTGATCGAAAATATTTAAAATCTCTGCTATGCTTTTTTTATTTTATCAAATAAATAATTATTTTTTATTTGATTTTTCATAATAAAAATGAAAATAATAACTTATTAACAGGCTTGTAATTTAATTAAAAGTGAAAATATGTACCCTTTTTTTATATAATAATTTTAATTACATATGGGAATTAAATAAGAACACTTTTTCACAGATATTGCGTGAAAATATACTCGCCGTAAAAATATGTTCTATATTAAATGTGGCGCGCGAGACGCGCGCCCATGCCACGGCCACGATCTGGCCTAGCCAGCTTATAAAATTCTTCATTTTATAATAATCATTAACTTAAATAAAAATTGTTTTCAACGAGACTCGAACTTGGCTTCTTTACTTCTATGTTTGATTGTCAACCACTACTCTATTGGTGACATAAAAGATATAATTTAAATATATAAAACCAATTATAAAAAAAAGTCCAAAAAATTCCTTTCGACTAACTCTCATGGTTTCTGTTGTAACAAACGAGGAAGAATATAAAAACATAACTTTATTTCTTTTAGAGAAAGATCTGAAATACTGCTTTCAAAAAATTCAAAATACAGACTCAAGAAGAAATCGCTCCACTTTATGTTTATCACTGATTTACTTTATCTCAAAGATGATGAAGAATTACATAAGAGAGTGTTCCATGGGAATGGCGTTGAGTTGATAAAACTTGAAGCAACAAAACTTCATAATGTTCAACACTTTGGGGCAAATCGATTCGAAGACGTCTGTAACAAATTCTTTTTCAAAATACCAAGAGATATAATTCGTAAAGTCGTGTCAAATTGTACCACGTGTAGACAGACAGAGCCTTTGAAAATGAAAGAAACACACATTCACATTTTAGCCAAAAGACCAATGAAAAAACTGATGATCGATCTTATCGATATGCAAAGGTATAAAGTCCAAAACGAAGGTAATGCCTGGATTCTTACAATTATCGACGTATATTCGAAATTCGCATTGGTCTTTCCTTTGGTTAAAAAATCTGGTATTGAAGTCTCAAAAAACCTCGAATCTCTTTTCTACACAAACACAGGCCACCTATGATTATCCAAAGTGACAATGGAAAAGAGTTTATTAATAAAGAAATGTCAGCTTTATGTGAGAGTTTTTTAATAGTTTTTAAACATTCTAGACCTAGATATCCTCGGGCAAATGATCAGATTGAGCGATTCAATCAGACATTAGCAAGGTAGCTTCAGTGCGCATTTTTGAAGACGAAGCTAATGAAAAAGCCACTAACAAGATGTGGTTAAAACATCTTAACAAGGTTGTGTAGAACTATAACCTTGCAAAACACTCTTCCACAAAAAAATCTTCTTTCTCCTTGCGCCTCCAAATTCCAGGCTATAATACCGTCTTTATGGAGATAATAATGAGCAAAAAAAATGATTTAGACTCAACACAATCAGATTGTGATGAGATAACACTCTTATCAAACAAAGAAACCGAACTTTTATCCGAAGAGAACGAGAAAATATGGTAATCTTCGGCTTCTTTAAACTACATTTCTAGAATGGATAGAAAATCTCTGGTTCAACTCTCAAAATATGACATTTCAGCAGGTGCTAGTGTTATGGTTTCAAAGGATTTTGACAACAATCAAAAACAAAAAAACAAAACTATCCTCATTTTTTTCACAACCCTCTAAAGTTATAGAGTTGCCCTCAAATAATCGAATTAAAATAAAAGCCGAAAATGGGGCTAAAAGAATCGTGCACTTATTCCGTGTAAAGAAAATAATATAAAGTTAATTAAAAAAAAATATTATAAAAAAATGACTTTTATTCAATCTTAAAATTACATCCTCCTTAAACTTTTAACAAACCTTACGTGATAAACTACTTTAAACAATATCAAAAAGATTAAATCAAATTATTATCTGATTTATTTTTCTTTTAAAAACTTAAATAAAATAAATATCTATTTTTTGCATTTTTATATTATTTATAGTATCGATTTTTTTCAAATTAACAACCAATTTAAATAAAATAACTTTAATTAAAAAATATTTTCTTTAATTAAAAAAATAACATCATGAGGATTTGAACGCGTGTTGATATTTATATAAACGATCGCGGCTGTAGCATAGTCGCGCGATACGCGCGCGAAAATAAATGCCAGTTATTGCATATTATATTTTTATTAAAACTCTAACAATTAGATAATCTTACTTTCAAACACACTGCTAATCTTAAAGAATCTTTTTTTTTACTCGATATGTTATTGATCCTCTTGTGAAGATAAAGTTTTCTCAAGCGTTATTATAATTTAGGTTGTTAATAATAATCTGAAATGAAGAAAACATTTATTGCTTATATCATTTTTTTGTGTTCTCTATTCTCGCTCTTGACATAAAAGTAAAATGTGGTTTATATCATCGTGTGACAAGTAACTCGCATTTACGAAATAAGAATAAAAATGACAAAAAAACATTTTATATTCAAACTTAAAAAAAGACAGAACATAATATGTAGTTATGACCTAATGATGTTATGTTAATCTATTAGATCATAATTGATTTAGCAGTCTTTGACAATTTTTATCTTTGATGAAATATAAA
>SBJP01000595.1:0-12804 GCA_014805705.1 Cucumispora dikerogammari
TTTGTTTGCTCTTTTGTTTGTTTGCTCTTTTGTTTGTTTGCTCTTTTGTTTGTTTGCTCTTTTGTTTGTTTGCTCTTTTGTTTGTTTGCTCTTTTGTTTTTTTGCTCTTTTGTTTGTTTGCTCTTTTGTTTGCAAGCTCTTTTGTTTGTTTGCTCTTTTGTTTGTTTGCTCTTTTGTTTGTTTGCTCTTTTGTTTGTTTGCTCTTTTGTTTGTTTGCTCCTTTGTTTGTTTGTTCGTTTCGTTTCTTCGTTTTGTCTGTAACGTACGAACTACGTTTGTTTGTTAGTTTAGTTTAGTTTAGTTTCGTTTGTTTGTTTGTTTGTTGTTCGTTCGTCCGCTGTTCGTTCGTCCGTTGTTCGCTTGTTCGTTTGTTCGCTTGTTTGTTTGTTCGCTTGTTCGCTTGTTCGATTGTTCGCTTGTTCGATTGTTTGTTCGTTCGTGTGTTTGTTCGTTCGTTCGATTGTTCGTTTGTTTGTTTACGTAACTTTTTTTCGTTAGTTCGTTTGTTCGTTAGTTTGTTTATTCATTTTTTTCTCGTTTGTGTCTTCGTTTGATATTTCGTTTCGTTCGATTGTTTGTTCGTTCGTTCGTTTGTTCGTTTGTTCGTTTGTTCGTTTGTTCTTCGTTCGTATGTTCGTTCGTTCGTTTGTTCTTCGTTCGTTTCGTTGCTCGTAAGTTTTTTCGTTCTTCGTACGTTTTACATAAAAAAATTTCTCTGCTAAAAAAACGAATCTAAACTGCATCGACGAAAAAACAGGTCGCCAGCACGTTACATGAAAAATAATAGCATGCTTTTTTTCTATTTACAGTCTTATTCACTAATATAAATTTTTTGATTATCTAATATAAATTTTTTGAATAGCAAATAAAAATAGTCTCATTGAATTTGTAATTATAGTAAGTTCAGGGCTATATCCACAACGTGTAAGATAATTTCGGCATCGTCTGGGGTTATTTCGGCAATGTGTAGGGTAAATTCGGCATCGTCCAGAGTTAATTCAGCAATGTGTAGGATAATTTCGGCATCGTCTAGGGTTAATTCGACAATGTGTAGGACAATTTCGGCATTGTCTAAAGTTAATTCGGCAACAATAAAATACTTAATAAATAAAAAAAACGAATTAACTCAAATAACTTTTAATCCATAATTACTACGTTTATTATGGTTTTAGGTATATAACTCATTATTTTTCTATAATATTCTTCACAATCTGATGTAGTTATTATATTTGTTTCCTACGAAATAAAATTTATCAATTCATTCTCATTGCTAGGAGTTCTTCTTTTAACGTGATTTTTCTATTTTGAAAACATATTTTCAATTGAATTAAAAAAAGCAGAATAAGGTGGCAGCTAGAAACATTCATATCCCGAATTTACAAAAATTTCTTTATTTTCTCTAGTTTTATGGAATTAACGTTATCCATAATAAATATTGGATTTGTTTTATTTTGTGATTTTAGTATTTCAAACAAGTTAATTAGAAACTGTTTAAATGATAATGAATTATATGCACATTGTTTTGTCTCTTATTGCAAAATACCTTGAATATTTATAGCTACACAAACAGATATATTTCTACCACTAATAAAAGGCACAATTGAAACTGCTGATCTACCTATTAATACACGGCCCCTTGATAAACGCATTGAAACATTAAATTCTGTTTCATCAACAAATATAATCTTCGACTCAGAAAATCGTGATTGTAATTCTATAAACTGTTCCGCATATATAAATCTTTTTCAATAGTACTATTATTCGTTCGTTCGTTCGGGTATACATACTATGAACTCGTTTAAATGTGTATTTAAATTCATTTGATATTAACTTATTAATTGTTGACTTTAAAACTATTAAATTTAAATCATTTCTACACTTCAATGCTAAAGAACTGAGAGACACCGTGCAGTCTTCATTAATCCAACCTTTAATAATTGTTGCATGTTCAAGAGATATTTTCTTTTCTATAAATATTTGTCTTATTTTTCTATCTATTATACCGGTTTTTAAATAATTATTAACAATTGTTTGCACTGTTGATCTCTTTACATTTTAAAGCCTTGATATCTCTACCGAGCTAGTTCCGTTATTATAAGCATTAATAATGCTACGCCTTTTTTCGTTCGAAATTCTTTCGTATCTAACCATAGGCTCATAATTATAAAGTTGATATCAAAATGTGTCAAATAATAATGAATTGTTATTAAAACGATTAAAGAAATAAAAAAATTTTTTTTATTTATTAAGTACTTTATTGTTCTAGGATTAACGCTGAACAATGCCGAAATTACCCTATACATTGCCGAATTAACCCTAGACGATGCCGAAATTACTCTACACATTGCCGAAATAACCCTGAACGATGCCGAAATTACTCTACACATTGCCGAAATAACCCTGAACGATGCCGAAATTACCCTACATATTGCCGAAATAGCCTTAAATTTACTGTATTTAAATATATTTCAAAGAAACGTTTAGATTTTGAACAGGTATTTCGAGTAAAATAAATTTTATTAAATAAACAGCTGTTTCGTGCTTGTGAGAAGACAAACCCCTTTTATCCTTTCAAAATATGTTGTCAAACGATAATTAAAATTTTTTTCCATGAACTACTAAATCAAATTTTTTATATCAGAAACCGTTTCGATCTAGGCTTGAATGATTTATAACCAGATTTTAAGTAGCTGAAAAATTCTATCATCGGATTATGCCGAAACGAATAATGTGGTAAAATTTTATTTAGACTATTCTTATTTGCTATTCAAAAAATTTATATTAGTTAATAACACTGTAATAATCGTCTTTTATTATATAACCGGTTGCAACTTAAACCAAGGAAGACATAAAAGAGATTTCGAGATCATATCCCTTTATAAAAAATGTTTGTTTTTAATATTGTAGCAGATTTGAATTTTTTTTAACATTAGCTTAACAAAAAATCTGGTGAGTTCGGAAAGTAGCTTATTTAGATATTACCAGTTTTTTTCCAATCAATGACTCTCATCTATAATTATGAAAAAATTGTTGTTTTTAGAATTCAATTTGAGATTCTCGTTTTCTTTTTCAAATAAAATATTTCCTACACTTTGGCACGTTGTTTATTTGTAGATCGTTTTTTTAACTTATTAAAAGTAGTTTTTATTGCGGGATATCAAAAATTTGTGCTGTAGTCTATTAGCCGATAATAACGCCTGTGTTATCTTTACTATAAAAGAAGCTCTATTTCATTTAAAAGTTTTTTAGTTTAAACAAGTTTTTTCTCTTTAGATTGTCTCTGTGTTTTCTCGAGGATTATGAAGGTAGTGTTATGTTTATTCTCAGAAATTACGCTTACATAGTAAAGTCTACAAACAATCTTCTCTCTTAGTGTTATATAAAAAACATTTCAGTAATATAAAATAAATAACCTAAATTTTCTGTTTTTTTTTATTATACTAAACGCGAAACTGATTTTATTTATACTTTTTAAACAAACTTTTATTATTTTAAAAAAGTTTTTTTTTACACTCGAAGCCAAAAAAAAGCAAAGTTTCAATGATTGGCTGCTCTAGTAATTACACACAGAGTATTTTTTTACTTAAAAATTATTAAGAACACTCGATGAAAGAAAAATGAATTAAATAATATTTGATTTACAGGTCATAAATAACATATGATCTTAGCTTTTTTTTGATTGATGTTGTGCAAGATAAAAACGCTATTTTGCTGTTTTAATCGTTTTTAAAATGTTTGTTATTAACTTCATTCACAAATCTTATTAGTTTTCTGAAGCCTAGCGCAAAAAGGCTTCATTTTAGAATGTTCAATAACAAGGAATTGAAGTAAATGTTTGTTTAATGATATTTTTGGCTTAACCTGTTTTTTCCATATTCTGCTTTATGACAATTTTTCATTAACTTTTTCATTACATAGCTTTTTTTTAATATAAATAATAGAAAATATTGAAAAAAATAGTAAAAAAAAAAGCAACAACATAATATTAAATTATAAAAAAAGCGTTAAAAAACTTGCAGAAAAAACAATAAAATCGTAAAAAATAATAAAAAAACAATAAATCAACCTTTAAACAATAATAAAAAAAATAAATGTTAAAAAAACCAAAAAAGATTTATTTCAGCATCTTTCTTACACAGATAGTTAAAAACACACATGAGTATCACAAGAAAATTATATCGTTAATTTGAGCTTGTAAATAAAAAAAGAGTTGCTTCTTCTATATATGAGATTATAGTAGTTAGAGATTTATAAAAAAAGTAGAAATTTCATTCAAAAACTTAAGAATAAACGCAAATCAAAATTTTGTTAAATGCCTGTAGACATACACAAAACAATTTAACTTGAGTTCTAGTTGGAAACATAACTGTGACTGTATCCAAGAAAACTTCATGATTTAGGATTAAAACAAAATTTTTACTTTTAATCGATTTAATATTATTTTATTCAGACACCATCACATCAAGTGAATCTCGCCTAATTCATATATACATAAACCCACATATCACTTATGAAAACATAAGTTATTGCACAATGCTCCATCGCATACAGAACAGTACGATAGTGTCTGTTTTTTTTGATTTGTCTTTGCATATTCTTTACAGTCCTGTATTTTTTATTAACAACTTATTTGAAAAACTTCTTCGTACCATTAAAATTGAAGTGTATTGCAATGTTTTCGATTTTTACTTTTTTATTCTGTATATTTAATATTGTTTCGGAATCTGATTTTGCTAACGACTATCGTTAAAAGTAGTTCTGAAATCAAAAATGAATTTGTTTTGTTTTATTTTTTACTAAATATTTTATACAGCAAATAGGTGTTATGAACTATGTGATTCCCAAAACATATCGAAAGTTTATTAGGCTTTTACTTATTTTTGTGATCGGTAAAGCATGCCTGGAGCATCTGATTATACTTGTATACGTCTCTCATATGTTGATTATGAGATCGTGTTATATGTAGTTTAGTTTCTGTTTTTAAAACTCAACTAAAATACAATCTTTTCAAAACGTCTAATGTTTAAATAAACTTTATCACTTTCTTAACATACCAAAAGAGTGTATTAACATTATTTTTTTGTTGACACTTCATATCACATTTTTTATGCTTTCCTTAAATCGTATACTATTTTTTGGGTCACCGCAGAAAAATCTTAAGTTCACAAGCATATAGCCCAGCCCACTCATTTATACACATAAGTCAAACGGATTATAGAAAACATCTATGAAAACTATGTGTTTTTTATAGTTAAATTTTTGCATTAAACATTTTAATGTGTATTTTATCTTTATCGACTTCCTGTATAAAGTATTACTTTACATACAAACGATGTTTTAAAATTAGCTAATATAAAGAAAAAAGTCGCGACTTTAATTAATAGGCTTACTTAGTTAAAGGTTTTAAATATATATCGACATTAGAATTTACATATGTCTTAGTCTATCGACAATTTATCGTTTGAGTTATATACAGTTGAAAATTGGCCGTTCAAATATGATACTATTTGCTTTCTCGTTTTTTTAAAACCATTTCGTTTTTCATATAATTTTTTATGTTAACAAATTAAAAAGAGTGTTAATTTCGATAAACTTTTATAGTTTAAGTTCTCAGATACAGTATTTTGATTATAAAAAAATTTTGTTTTTTCTCTATACTTCATTCGGTGTATGGCAATTTACATATACCCTTATACATAGTAAAACCATGTGTGTTCTTAATTCAATAATCGAAACTGATCGATATTTTATCTTCTTTATTTGCTCGGTTTTTCGGTTACATCAGTTTTTATATTGAAGCGGCTTTTTCTATTTTTATAGTTTAAGCTTTTATTAATTTGCACTAAGAAAAAATCCAAAATCGTTTGATTAAATATTAAATCATAATAAGACTTCGAAACATCTACTATGTCGACTTTTATACTCAACTTTGATCTGAAAAAAAAAATGAAAAAGAATATTAGCATTTTTAACACGATTCACTCCCCTGCGCTTCACATTCAGAGTGTGTAAAATTATTAGTGGCACTGAACTCATTACGTTTTTCTTTTTTTTCCGCTATTGTTAGGTGTTCATCTATATCACACGTATCAAGAAACAAACTGATTGAGTGTTTCATAGCGGGAATTTCTAAAAAACGACGACATTAAAAAATTTTCTTTATTTAAAAGTATTTTTCTATTCCTTAATTAGCTTTTAAAAAACATTTCTTTAACTGGTTAGATAATTAGTGTAAAAACAAAGTACTTAAATTTTATTAAATGTTTTTTTCAAATAAATCTAAAAGAGGTTTTACATCCCAGGAATGTCAAAGAAATTATTGCGAAAGATTAAAATAAAAAGAATAAATTTTAATAAATGAAAATATAAAATATCAAAAATTTATATATTAAACGATTTTTTTTTTGACATAGTCTTATAAACAAGACAATTAAATAATCAAATCAAGTACAAAACTTTTTTGATTAGAAAAAAAACAAAAAAAAAAGTATTAAAAACAAAAAATAAGTTTTAACAAGCTGTTAAAGGCTCGTTTACATATCAAACCTATCTAAAGTTAATACACTCGCAACGTTTTTTGACGCAGGGTGTGTTTGATTTTTTAAATTACTGTTATTTTTTTATTATTTCTTAATTTCATTTTCGTATATAATATTTATCAAACTATCAGATGCCTATTTACACAACTACGTGTGTAACTTATATTAAAATAGAGAAAATGTTTATCGATTTAAAATTTAAGCTTTTTGTTTTTTTTCAAAAAAAATTCGCTTTGTATCAAAAGTGCTTCACAAAATCGGATTGTTGCACCTCTATCTAGAAACTTTTTAGAAATCGATGTTTTAAAAAAAATTAAAAAAACGAAAAAACAATTTAACCAAAGTTTTTTTTTCATAGACATAAAGGCGGTTAAAAAATTGTTCTTATATACAAGTATGTAATAGAAAACATACACATAGTTTTTATAGCTAGTACAGCATTGTCTAGTCTTAGTTTGTCATTTTTATCGTCTAATATGAGACTTTCACCTCAAATATGACATTGTTCATAGATAGTATGACATTATAAAAACAAATACGTAAAAAGAAAAGCTGTATTTTAAAAATTCACGTTTTAATTAAACTAATATTATTTCTTTTACGATAGAATTTAAAAAAAATGAATAAATTAAAAACTTCTTTTTAAAAAATACTTACATTTTTTTTATATATTTTTTTTATAATGTCTAATAGCTATGAACAATCTTATATTATGTGTAAGGATGTCATATTATGCGGGGTCAGTGTCACACTAGCACTAGACAATGTCATACTAGCTATAACAACCTTGTAAAGCGTTTGAATTAAAAATGTATTTAAATAAATTGCCAAATAGTCTTAAAATAGTATATATCTCAGTATAAAACTTAAGGGAAAGATCTCAATCATCTATATTTGAAAAACTTAGTTAAAATTAGATTCTGTACTAAAGTGAAGCGTAAAAATTCAATAGCATGTATTTAATTTATTTGGGGGAAAACATAAAATATTGAACTTTTTTTGGTAAATATAAAATATAAAAAAAAATTTTTAATTTTAAGTATTTGATCTAAATCTAGATATTTTTAATCTACCTCCTTTTCTCTGTTCAGCGGGAGGATTAACATTATTTCTTGAAAAGCCATGTGAAGCTATCTAAGATTTCTCGGTTTAGATCAATTACTGAAAATTAAAAATCTTTTTCTATATTTTATATTTACCAAAAAAAAGTTCTATATTTTATATTTACAAAAAAAAGTTCTATATTTTATATTTACTAAAAAAAGTTCTGTTTTTTATGTTTTCTCATCTTTTTTTCTGGAATCAGAAGATCATTTGGAAAACGATTGTCGTTTATGTTATGGTTTTTATGTTTTTGTTATTCGTATTATTGTTTTAACGTTAAAGGCGTTATGGCTTAAAGTAAACAGTAAAACATTATAACAAAAATATATGTTTCATTATCTAATTCATGAAACAAATTATATATATTTGATTGAAAAAAAACACTGATTTTTTATAAATTTAACTATCTAATTCATATAAATTATACAAAAACAGCTTTCGCAAAAGTTTAACTAAAAAACAATCATCAATAAACATTTTTTTTTATTTAGTATTCCAAATTGTATTTTTAATTTTTAAATATAGCTGTATTTTGCGACAAAAAAATTATTTCAACAATAGCTTGCTTTTTTCAAAATTGTTTCCTCATATTGAAAAAATTAATAATCATAAAACAAAAAAACAATATTCTTCGTAAAAAAACAATCACCCTGTGTAATACGACCTGCCCGACGTTGCTTATAGACATTACAAAGTACAATCACGAGTATAAATACTTCTCGAAACGTGTGCATTTGAAAGACCTGCCTTATAGATATAGAGCTGAAAAAGATTTTTTAAGCAAGAATATATTGAGTCATTTTACATTTTAATAGCGGAGCATCTTCTAGTTTAAACAACTGGCTTATATAATGCTTGAAGATGAATGCACGTAAACTCGCCTTCAAAAGTCATTTTTTTAGAGCAAAATCTTATTTCAGTTTACTAATCTACGGCGCTAACAAATTAAATTTCCACAAAGATACATATATAACATCACATTAAATGACTCTAAAATTTAAATATAGAGATTTTGAAGTTAACGTGCACCAGACGTATTCGTCTTATGAAACATAAAAACTGTAGAATTTGTTTTACATAGATATACATATATGTTTTGGAATCAAATAAAATAGAAAATTTTCAATCATGCGTTCATTTATAAAAAAACAAACGAACATAAAAAGCGAGCCAGCAAAATTTTGTTTTTGAAATAATAAAGAGTAAATATATCGCGGTTAGAAAGATTTTACTTTCGTCGTTATTATGGACGATAAATAAAAAAATGTTAACAAAATCTACGCTTAATTTTCAAGAAAATCCACACACACTAGTGAAGTAAAACTCGACTCTAAAGGCATAGTTTTTTTTAAGCGGTATGATAAATTTAAAAGCAAAAAATCTTTGTGTTTATTTTCTGACTTTATAGTGACTATTTCATTTGTGTTTTGGACTTTGATAAACGATAGAATGTTTAGAACGACACTCAACATTGGACACAATCTTTTGTTCTTCAGAGACAATGGCAGCATGGTTTTTTCTATGTTTTTGTTTTAGTGAAAACAACAACAGCAAATTTTTTTTAAAAATCTTAACTATTTATTTTGATTTATTAAATCAAAAACTAAATCTTATTGTAACAGACATCAAAGAAATAAGCTTACTAACAGCGTAAAAAAAGATTTTGCTGCTTAGTCGAGTAGATATTTGCTTGTTTCACATCGGTTATAAAACCCGATAACGATTAAATAAACTAGTTATTTCAAAATAATATAAAAGGTTTATATAGTTTAGTGTTCTTTTTTAAAATAGTTGGCTGATTGTTTTTATACTAGTATACGAAACCCTGGGTGTTTATATGAACTAAAAAAAATTCCCAGTTAACATACGAAAATATGATTCTTGATTTTATTGAATGTTTTGAGAGAAATTACAAAAGTAAGCATATAATTGAAGAAAACTTTTTTTTTCATTAAGATATAACATTGACAAATAGAATGCATATAATAAAGTAGTTTGTTACAATAGATGGCTTCAAATAATACCGAGAGTTGAGTCGAACTATAAATAAAAAAAAACACGAATCTTGCCCAAACATAGAATAGCTCTTCTTGAATTACTAAAGATTAACGATATAGGTATTTTAAACTTGGAGAAGTAGCTGCATTGGTTTTTTTATCATTATTACTTGAGTAAAATAGCTAAATTGTATATCATAGTAACAAATAACAAAAAAATAACCAACATGTTATTTAAAAACCGCAATAAGAGTCTAAATATGCTCGTTTGACAATAAATAGAAGATTGTTTTTATTAACATATTTAAAATATATTGTACAAGAAAGCCACTGGTTTATTGGTCACAAAAAGAAATGCTGTGAATACTTTAATGACTTTGTTCAAGTCTATCGGCATGTTTGTAAATTTTTCATTTCATATAAAACGAATTTACCTGTTTAAATAAATTAGATATATCATTCGTTAAAGAGAATTTTTCTAATGTTGCCAAAAAAGTAAAAAAAAGAGCTGTCAGCACGAGTTGGTAAATAAAAGAGAGAGAGAAGAGGCATAGACAGTTTTAGTGTTTACAAAAAGAATAAAAAAAATATTGAGACGATAAAATATTTAAGCCTAAAAAAATTGAAAAAACTATTCTTAAAAATATATGTTTTTCTTTTTAAGAGTTCTAATAGAATTGATTAGATATAAAGAAATTAAAATTATTTTTGATCCACCGAAGGTTGCTTTTAACTCTTTCACTCTGGATTACACATTTATGTGTAATGTTATTTTAATTTTATTTTCAAATTACACATTTATGTGTAATAGTATTTGTATGTATTTACTCAAATATTACATGTTTTTATAATGTTGTTTAAACCGAAAATTTTAAATTACACACATAGTTGACACATTTAGTTGCTCAATTCAATAAATAGCGAAAAAAAGACCCTAAACGAATTAAGGCTGAATAACAATTATTTATTTTGGTTATTTAAAATAAACAAACGACTTCAATACCGTCCCAATAACTATTGTCACACTTAATACGAAAATAATAAATAAAACTTGATTAAAAACGCTAGCCTGAGTAGTTTGATTATCGGGGTATTTTTTTTCTAATTTTTAAATAACTAAATTTCACTTCTTTAATTTTAACCCAAACATGTATAACGATTCCGATTTTTTAAACGATTTGAACACCAGTGAGATAAACGAACTTTTGATTTACAATAAGAAAATAACAATGTCTAATCTTCAGATTGGCACAAGAACTTAAATAGCATACAAAAGCTCATTTATTTACAGTTGAAAAAGCTAAATGTTGTTCCACCTAATACACTTTTCGGTTTTTTCAATTTAATTTTTAAAGAAAAGTTTTATATGTTTTTGATCAACCGAGTTAATAATCGAATTGAGCGCGCGTAAGCGAACACACAGTATACTTTACCAAATTCGAGTTTTTTGAAAGAAAGAGAAATGATCTCAATAGATGAAATTAAGAAATACATTTCCACACTTTTATTTTTGAAAATTATTGTACAGCCCAATATAAAAGATTTTTGGCTAAAAGATACAAGTATTTATGGCAATGCTTTTGTACAGTCATTGACGAATATAACAGGTTCACGATTATAAAAAATGTTAAGCCTAGCCAGTATTAAAAAAACAACATTCGTGGCAGCAGGGCTGTTGCGAGCGACACAAGTAAAATGATCGATTATCTAAATTTGATTTTCTAATACCTATATACGCTCTCAGGTCTTATGCACAAACGAAGGTGTGTGTAAGTATCAAGGGCGATATATTTTCAAAACTTACATTCAGCCACTCCCTTAAAGCAGCTATAAAGTTCTATATACTGGCTGACTCTTCAACAAGCTTTGTTTTAAAGATTAAACTATATACTGGAACTTATAATTCTATCAAAAAAAACGATAAAGAATTTAATACTCCGCGTAAAATTCCTTAACCACACGCCTTATATAGACAATTATTATAATGGTTTTAAATTATGTGAAAAATTGCGCCAAGATAAGATTTTTTTATGTGACACTATGCGAATGAGATGGGGTGAACCAAGCGAATATTCAACTCGGAAAATAAGAATAGATATAAACGACTTTAACAATTTTCAAAAAGAATAATATTAATTTGCATTGTGATATGATAAAAAACCGGTTTGTTTTATATCAACATTTATGAACTTTGAGTTAGAGTTAACAGAGGGTAGAAAAGTTATAAATAAGCTTCTCATGATAAAAGATTCTGACGCAAACACGGAAGTGATTGATAAATACGACCAATTGTTAAAAACGTATTTTAATAAAAAAAAAGATGTCAGATAAACTAATAAATTACCAGTATATCTGATAAACCTTATGACGCATAATACATGTGTATATATAATAATTTTTTTTTTGACAAAACATCAAACGAAAAATTTAACATTTCTGAAAAGAATAATTAAATGTTTAGCTAGGGGTAAAATATCAAGCCGATTAGAAAAGAAAACAGTGGTAATTAAAGGCCACTGGCCAAAAAAAGTCCCGAGTAATAAAAGATCTAATTGCCATTTTTGTTATTCAAAAGAAACACAAAAAACAACATTTGTGAATTTCGAGGTGTGTGATAAATTTTTGTGTTTAAAGCAATGTTACAAAGACTATATCACAAGTGGGAATACAATTCTGAAAGTGAGGACATCAAATTAACTATAGAAAAAAGCTTTAAGTTACTTTGTTCGTTTTTTAACACTTAAATAACAACAATTTGGTGTTTTTTTTTGTACTTATCGAAAGTCTTTGAAAAAACTAGGTATATAGTATTTTTATTTAAATAAAATACTTTTCTTGTATTTTTCATTTATTTAACTATAAAAAGCATTTTAATTAAATAGAAATGTATAAAAAACATATTTTGGTTTAAAATAACGCTCTTCTAAATAATTTAAGCTACTGGACTTCTTATATTATGTAATATGGTACATATTTAAGTCTTAGTATTTAATAAATATTTTAGTTATTTCGTAAATCTTTTTTATAATAGTATTAAACCACACGCTTATCCTGTAGATAAGTTGATACTTGCCTTGTATCCCCCCCCCCCCCCCCCCCCCCCCCCCCCCCCCCCCCCCCCCCCCCCTCCCCCCCCTCCCTCTATTTTGCATTCCTCCACAATA
>SBJP01000596.1:0-12798 GCA_014805705.1 Cucumispora dikerogammari
TCTCGTATAGAATAATAAATCATGCCATATTTACTCATGGCCGCCACAACTGATATATTTCGGCTACGTGCAGCAGGCACACTTAAGTAGGCAGATTTTCCCTTCAAACTCCTACCTTTATTTGGTCTCGATACCACGCAAAACCCTACCTCATCTAAAAAAATAAAATTTTTGTCATCACTGGTTGATTCTAATAATCTATAACTTGTTGCATATGTCGCCCTGGATTCAATTGTTTTTGGGCTGTTTCTTCGTTCAGGAACAAGTGTAATATTTTTAATTGTATAGTGGAAATCCCTTAACACTCTGTCAATTGTACTGAGAGATACTCTAATTGTAAAGGTTTCATAAATCCAATCTACTATTTGTCTGAGTGTCCTGGTGCAATCTTGATCAACATATTCGAGAACTTGGTCTTTTATTGTATTTGTTAATTTACTCCGCCTATCCCCCCCTCGTTTAGTTGGCATTACTTCCCCGGTTTTGTAGTACTTTCTTAATATTGTAGATATACTTTGATATTTTATGTTAAGCATATCAGAAATAGAAAGCGTTGAATGGCCTTCCAGAGATTTTTCCACAATCCTCCTTCTATCTTCATTGGTAATAGATAATCTTTTTATTCTCGCATTCGGCTCGGTGGCGTTTGTATTGGTTATGGAAGGGTTATTAGTTTCCTCATTGGAGTTTGAATCTGTATTTACTTGAAGCATGATCTGTACAAATTTTAAAAATAAATAAATTTAAATTTAAAAATATTTTATTTAATTGATTGCAAAAATTATTTAATTGATTGCAAAGATTATTTAATTGATTGCAAAGATTATTTAATTGATCGAGAAATTATTTAATTGATTGCAAAGATTATTTAATTGATCGAGAAATTATTTAATTGATTGCAAAGATTATTTAATTGATCGGGAAATTATTTAATTGATTGCAAAGATTATTTAATTGATCGGGAAATTATTTAATTGATTGCAAAGATTATTTAATTGATCGAAAAACCCTATAAGTTGCTTAAAAAAAGCAATTTAGAAAATTAGTCCTTATCTTTTTTAAATAATCTTTTATTTAAAATTAATACTGCTGAGAGATCGCACTTCTTTGTTTAATTAAATTTGTAAAGTTTAGATGACAATTTTTTCACTGATTTTATATAATAAAACGTCATTTTGTTTGCACAGTTTATCTCTTGTAACGCTTTTGAAATTAGTAAAACTTTTTCATCTCTTTAAATTCACCAAACACTATATCATTTTAGATATAATCTATTCATGTAGAAGTTTTTTCAAATGATAAACGAAAAAACTAATTTACGACAACAATTCAAAATTAAATTTTTGTATTTTATAGTTCAGATTTGGTTTTTGTATATTCTCTCAATGTTTTATTACATCGAATACTCAAATATTTGTATTTCTACTTTATTTCAAATCAGGTTTTGATATCAAGTGTAAAATATTGTCTTCTTTTTGACATCAAGTGTAAAATTTTTTTTCTTTTTTTAACTTGGTCTCGAGCTTTTTATAAGATTTATAATGAGATAAAGTTTCTTTTTTTGCAAAATCAACTCCAGCTTATGTTTTTTAAATTCTTGTTTTTAACGTTGTGAATGTTATTCAAAAAACAAAAAGCCAAAATAAACCTAAGCGCTTTTTAAAAGAATAAAAATTCTATAAATTTTACATTTTTTCGCAGTAGTGTTAACATATACAGCTGTAAATTTGTAATAACTTTTTTTTATCTTTATAAAATTTGTCGTGGATTTCTACCAACAATCAATCATTGAACAGATTCTAATCAACCAAACGTTTTCAAAAGCTAATTTTTTGTTTAAGTAAACAATTCAAAAACATCTCAGTTTTACTTATTTTTGTAGAATAATTGATGATATCACATCAAGCGATATAGAACTTAAATAAAACATCATAAGCACTTTGTTTTTAAAGTAAGGTTTTGTTTCTTTTGCCAATGTAATCTACGAAAAAGTGTTTGTAAACAATCTAATTCAACCAGGTTATAGATATTTTACTTATCATGGTTTACAATTTTTGTTTAAAAAGTATTATAAATAAAAGCAAATCAAAATTTTCACCTATTTTTCCTCCTTAATAAACTAAACTCGTCGTTTCTCGTGTTTATTTTAAGTTTATTCAAGAAACTAGAATCTTTTTAAAAAACATAGTCAGCTTTTACTGCGAACCCCTATAATATTTTATTTGTTCATTGATCAATAATAGACGCTCACTTCTTTTTTAAGAGAGTCGAACTAAGACAGTAATTCTCCTTTAGCTTAAGATGTTTTATGTTTTTTTTGTTTCTGATGTTTATCGATTCACTTGTCTCTGATCTAATTTTTTTGAGTTTTTAATTATATCAAAAACTTTTTATTGATATATCATTTTTAACTTGACAGCAAAAAAAAGATCTAAAGTGTTCATAAAAAAAACCAGTTGTTTTTTTTTTGAAAGCATCAGTTTCTTATTTATAAGACTAGTTTAAACGAGTTTACTTTAGGTTTGTTTTAATGTTAAATATATATGTTTTTTAAACATTTTAAAAAAAGCTAATAAATAGATTTTCACTGTACCTTTTTTGTTACGCTTAAACTCAAAAAAAATTTGTCAATTTATATATATGTGAATAATATGAATAAGTTTAAAACTTTAATTAAAAAAAGAACTTATTTTTTGATTTTGAAAGACTTTACTGTATTTATCTGTTTTTATAAAAGTCAGAAAAATATTTACAAAAAATATCGTTTTCCTCAAGTACTTGTGTTTATATTTATCACAGTGTTTTTTGTACTGAAAGTATCAACCAAGCTTAAGCGACTATACTCAGGTGAAATACTTAACACGTTAAATATAAACAATTATCAAAAAACACCAAATATGCTAGTGTTTTTTGTGCTTTTATTAGAGCGCGCAAATTGGCGCAGAAAACTGGTATTTAAGCACTTCAAAAAAGCTGTTTTTAATTTTTTTGGTATTTAAAAAAATAAACTTTTATAAACTAAAAAGCTGATTTATCAATGATGCTAATATAACAAGACGTGTTTTTTCTGAACACTTTACTCAACAAAAAGTTTTTTCATCTGTCACAGGTTTTTTCAACCAAAAAACCACGTTCTATCGAAATAAAAATAGCAGAACAACCAGTAATTTATTATAATTGTCTTGTGTTATATTTGTTTTGACAAAGCTGTAAATGCTAAAAAAAAGTTTTTTTCTAAACAATTTTTAATAAAAATAAAAATCTCTTTTATATCGTTCTTTGACTAAGATAAAAGCATACACAGACTTTATACTAAATATATTTTCTTGAGTTATAAAAATTAACTCAGGCATTCTCTTATGCTTTTTATAAATATATGAATATTCTCATAGTAAAAAAATATTAGCTAGTGTATTTAAAGACTCATCTATTATTTTTTCTTTTTTTTTCAAACTTTGATATAATTTTATTACGCAAGACAAACAGAGGTCTTATATTTATTTTTGCAAGAATCTTAATTCTGCTAAAAAAAACTTTTGACACATCTGACAAAGGATTGCATTATTTACTATTGTTTTTCAAATTAATAGGCTTAAAGTGTTTTTATTTATATAAATGTTTATCAGTCTCTCAAAGGTTTTCCATCTGCTTGCTCTAGTCAATTATATATCCCAAATAATGAGTTTAAGAAAAAAACTTTTTTTGTTTAACAAGAGAATTATATAAAAACAATTATTTTGTAATTTTTATAAATGAAAAAAATTAAGATTGTTATAATTTCTTTTTATGAAAAACTGGCAAAATCTTCTGCTTTAAAAATTATTTTTATAAACTTGCATATTTATATATATCTCAGGCTGTAACATTTAGGTCGAAATCCGATCAGTCAGTCGACTAATAAAACCTGCTTAAATTAGATAGTTTAATGCTGTATCGATTCAAGTTTTTTTTATGAAGAAGGTGGTCTTTTATATGCATATAAAAGATTAATTAGAGAACAGTCTTTTTTAATTTACTCTTCAACGAATCTCGTTCATTTATTAGAACAAAATACGACATCTTTTCAAAAAAGCAGTAGATGTAAATATTTTGTTTGTCGATTCTTCTTTTTTTTAAAATTTTTGCCATTAGTAATGATAAAACTTTTGAACTAGTTAAAAAATATTTCTAATATTTTTTTTTCTTGAATAAGAATCTTCAAAATTATCTCTATTTTTTAACGAGTCTTATTATATTTACTGCTAATTCCTCTCTTGTTAAACTATATAAGAGTTGTTTGTAGAAATGTAACTTATGTAAATTAATTTATCAGTAAATGGTAAATGCTTTTTTTTTGAAAAACTAGTAATACTATAAATTAACAGTTAATATTCAAAAAACTATTGTAGTATCAAATATTATAATAACGTACAAAATATTTTTAAGAATGTCTGATAAAAATTTAAAAAACCAACCTGAATTTCAAAACTTTAAAAAAAAAGAGACAGTCTCATTTAATCAAAAAAGCGTGTGCTTTTCGTAAAAACAAACGGTTGTTTGCTCTCACGTTTATAAAGTTTAATTTTGCGACTAAATTATATTTCTTCGTATTTTTTTAATAAATCATTGAAGTTATAAGTTTAAACAAGAATATGGCCTTCAAAACATTAAAAATTAAAAAGGTTTTGTAAAAAAGGTTTATTGGTTAATAAAACAAAAACAATGTTTTTTTACATACGGCTAAAAAAAAATTCATATCGAAAGTTGTTTTTTTATATGACAATTTGTACAATTAACATTAGATTTTAAAAGATACTTCACGTCGATGCATTCGTCTTTTGGTCTCGATATAAATCCTGTACATAAAAAACGACAGCTTAAAAAGCTCTCTCTGAAGCGATGCTAGTTGACCTGCAGGTCATTAAATTTTGCAATTTAATATTTAAATACTTTTTCTTAATATTCGATAACTCAAAAAAAATCCACTTCATTAAAAAACTTGTTTCAATGATTTTCGTATATTTTTTTATTAACATCAGTCTTTATAGTTTTTCTTTCATTGTCAAGAGCTTTACTGCTTAATTGACATCATATGTTTATTTGTTTAAACAACGATTTATTATTTTCGTCAAAAAAAAATTGCATTTTATTATTTCAATTATTTCAACGCAATTCCAGATTTCTTACTAATATTAAAAATTTGATATACGTCAATCGCGTTCATAGATTCTGGATCAGACAAATAAGAATTTATATCAGAGCATATTGTTCTTATATCTTGTAATACGAACAGTTAATTTCTCTAATAACTTGTCTCACAAATCAGCTTCACATTTAGAAACTTTGTCAGACATAAATCTCAATGTTATATCAGTAGTATACAAATCTCTATCTGTCCTGCACAAACACTCTACATCTGCTTTTATCGACAAAAATACGCATATTATAATTTTCGTTTTATTGAAGTAGACGACATTATTAGTTATTTTTGACTTTAAATCAATTAAGCTTTTTAAAATTACATTCTGTCTAAAAAAAATTTTTAAGCTTGTTTACTAACGAATTGTATTGTGTTTTATAATCTCTATACGATGTATGGCTCTTACCTGAAATTCATTCTTTACATACTTTTGAAAGTTGGCTTTTCTCAGTGAAGATTTTCTATATAAATTAATAATAGATTAAACCTTACTCATGAATAATTGAAACCACTATTCCTAACGATAACAACATTTTATTGTGCAATAACTGATTTAAAAATTTTTCTTTCGTCATCATCCTTTTCACTCGAGTTTTTCTATAGTAAATATTCTTTTTTATCTCCCTGTATTTTGTATTTTCTTTGTTGTTTTTATATGTTGCTTTTACAGCCGCTAGTTGTATATCATGTAGGAAACATAATTGATGTCTTACTCCGCCAACTATTCTAGCATTTCTCATTACAGGAGCACCTTCTGTTGTTAATACAATAATATCATCCAGTTTAATATTATAATTGTTTGATTCTCTAACTAAACATTCAATTGTACTGATTGTAATTATAGACACAACTATTCGTACAATATCTTGATTAAAAAAACTTTTTCACTCCAGAATGATTAACGTTCATATATCTCAGCTTTCTTATCGAAGCCCTTTTGTCGAACGTTACACTGAACTTAGAAACTCTATATTGATGACCCAAAAAACTTATCTTTTATTTCTCTCTTTATTTTATTAAAAGTTTAAGAGCAAAGCTTTTTATTGTATTTGCCGATTTTAGAAAACTTTTATAATCAGTTCTTGAAAACAACTTACGTAGATCATACGAACTACAAAAAGTGTTAAAACAAATAACAGCGACAGCAGATATCTTGGCTATAATCGGAAACAGACTCTTATTCATATTCTATTTTAAAGCCGCTGATTGTTCTAGACGTTTCTTTTATATAATCGGTGTTATATTTTTTTTGCTGTGAGAATATCTTCTGTATTTGTGATGTTGATCTTGTGTTTAATTTAATATGTGCGAGAAAGTTATTTGTGCTTTCACTTACTGTTTTTATTATCCTGTTACAATTCATACACCTACACCTTTGTCAAACTTTTGATTTATTAAAATAGCTTCAAACGTCAACTATCTTATCGAAGCTGTTTGCAAAATTTTCCGATTGTTTTTGAGCGAATGTTTCTTTTGAAGCGATAAGTTTAATCGAGATTTATTTGTTTATATATACTCTTATGTCTGTTTTTCTGATTTTAACGCATTATTAATGCACATACATATTTTGCGAAAACACACAAATAATCGCACATATACTAATTACAGAACCTTAATACATATTTTAAATCATTAGAGAAAAACACATCTGAATATGATATATTGCTGTTGATTAATATTTATCGTTAATTTGACTTAGTGTAGTATTTGCTAAAGAAATTAAAAATTTTTTCTTTACTATTTGTAACTATTTAAGATCTTTTTATGTGTTAGTCTCAGAAACGACCGTGAACGAAAAGATCAATATACTAATTTCTAAAAAACTGAGTGTAATATAAAAGTTTTTTTTAAACAGCAAGTCAAAACGACACATAAAATATCATATGAGTTTAAGAAACTGATCAGTTTTTCTCCCAAACGACTGAATTCTTTGCTTATATATTTGGTAATTACCGTAACTTTTTTGAGTCTGTCGGTGATTTGCGAACCTGTGTTTTCGTTCCTTTTACAGATTATCAATAATGCGACAAATAGTTGTCTGTGTGAGGTTTTAAATGATATTTTGTATGTGTTCATATTACTTGGTTCTAGTAAGATTTTGTTTATTTCCTCAATAATAGTCTTTTTCGTAATATTGAAATAACTTTGTTTTTCGTTTTTTTGGCCTGTTGCGATAAACTATGTTTCTTTGGTTTTAACTATATAAACTTTTTTAAGTGCATATTGAGTGTTAACTTCGATTAATAAACTTTTGACCCCCCCCCCTTCCCCACCCGCTCTCTCAACAAATCTTTTTTTCAAAAAGAATATATTACTGTATACCTAACAGTTCAGCTGCAAAGATTAAACGTTTACAACATAGTTTTGTGTCCAGAAAGACTTTTTTTTACTTCTTATGTATACTTTTTTTTTATTTTGACGAAAAGGATCATTTTACGCTCAAATTTAAAAAAACAGAAATAAATTTTTTCACTGATTTTAAAAAACAACTTGATAAAAAGCACAAAAAAAAAAGAAAAGATATCTATACAAAACCACTTTTATAATACAAAGAGAAACGAGGATTTCGTTTATATTGGAGATGCAATAATAAATAATGTTTTTCATAGCTTTATACAACTGAACTGCATTTTTACTAAAACAAACAAGACACAATCACGTAAATAATAAGATTTCAGCACAAAACATTGTTCTCATATCTAAATTAAAAGAACCGGCCTTAACTGGAACGTCTGGTGGCTGAAACGTGATCATGAATACGATTGAAAATCAAATCAACGAAATTTCATTTAATTACGACTTAGTGAGAAAAACGGTAGTGACTTTAAAAATAAAAATAACTTTACTTACACTAATGATTATAACGTATAATGAAAACAATTACGACACGTAAAGACGAACTTTTTTTTTAACGATTCAGAGCCAACGGCTCCTAAATAATTTTAATTTTTAAGACACAAGAGAACATGCAGCACTTAGGTTAAACCGAGTCTGATTATGTGATGTTACTTTTAAATTGCTTTCTCAATATTTGGACGATTGTTTATTAATCAGTACTTAATAAGAGTAAAGTAACTATCATTGGTTCTTGTTTTCATATAAAAAAACTAGTCTGTCGTATAGAAAAATGTTTTTATTTCTTGCTTAAAATGAAATAAACAACTACCAGATGCCGCTATTGTAATTTTAAAGCGTCATATGCTCGAGAATAAAGAATATATATCTAATAACTTGGGTTACTTGGTTGTTTGTTAAGTTAGAGCAAATACTCTATTTAAAGTCTAATCAAATCATTGGTTTATTCAATAAAACCACTCAAAGACTTTCGATTTAAAACAAACATTAAGCTGTTTTTATGTTTACTATTTGTGCCTGGGGTTAAAGGTAGAATTATATCGATCAATGCTACAGCTCTATTTCGCGCATTTAACGCGAGGAAAGAGAAATGCAATCCAGAACAATTTTTCTTACATTTTTTTCAAAAAAGAAAACACGCATAAACACATCAGTTTCTGAAACGCACACGAAAAAGCCAAATTAAATGAGCCTCGACTTACGAATAACCTAGAAAGCTATAACATACATATAAACAGATTGATAGTTGGGAACATGCTCTAATTTCGCGAAAAAGAACGAGAACTATTATATGAACAAAGCCCAGCGGACAACTAGTTTTTGTATTCTCTTTATAAAAAAGTCTAAGATGAAATGACACGTATAAGCTATTATATGTTTTTAACGAGATCTGAAAACTAAGCGATATCGATTATTTAAAAACAAGCAGTTTCGTTTATAATATTATTTTAATTAAATATTTACGTTAATGTTTTTTTTATAATAAATTGTTTTTTAAAACAATAAAAAAAATTTTTTACTAATTTTTGAACTTGAACAGAAAATGTCCTCAACGTAAACGTCCACAACATAGTTTTATATACAGGGAGATGTTTTTTTATTTTTTAAGTATGTTTTTTTCATCTGAACACAATTTTATAAAATTTTGTGTCTTTTTTTATTTCTACTTTAATTTATATCTTTAGCTCTTTACATTATATTATTTTATTTGAAAGAACGTATATTTTTTTTTCGACAAAAGAACGGATTAAAAAAAATTTTTTTGTTCATAGCTTATACCCATTTGTTATTTTTAAAAACTTAAATATGTTTTTGTCTGACATGTAATGTATATACATAAGCTGTATGTCGAAGAGAAACTTTTTTCATAGTTTTTAAAAACGATAAAATACTAAATACTTTGTTTTATAAAAGATATCATCAATGGAACACGCGTCTCGGCAACATTGTATTAATAATTTTTTTTTGTATTTATATGAATAAAACAAGATAAAACTCGTTTCTAAATGACAATTATCGAACCGCAATATGTGTTTTAAAAGCGACGTGGTAGTTTCAAAAGATTTGTCAATTCAAAGATTATTAGCTAGAGAGAATAAATCAATGTTTTATATTAATCCAATGCACATAACAGATTGATTTGATGAAATATATGGCTTAATTTATATTTCTTCGTAAGTCTTTGAATAATGCGGCAACGAAACTTTTTGAAACTAAAATAAGTGTTTAAGTTTTTTAAACAGATGTTGTTAAAGCTCTTATTTTTGAACTTTTTGTTATTATTTTAGAAAACAAGTTGTTTTTTTTCGAAGCGATATATTTTTTTTGACAATTAAAGTGTTTCGTTTTTTTCTTCTATATATTCCTAATAGTTTTAAGTTTATTCTTTCTCGTTAGAACTAACTATGTAACAAATTCTTTTTCTCTGAAACTCTCAACTGTTTGCCCTCCTCTCCCCTTTTTGCGTCTTCTTTTTTAGTTTTTTTATTCATACACACCAGTGTTTTGCTTCTCCAATTCGTGTTTTTTGTTAAATATTAATTCTGCAGATTAGTTTGTCTTTGATATTATATCGTCTATTATTTTATACTTTTTAATGGACAATTGTCTTATAAAGCCGAGTTGTCACCAATACTTTTTTATTTAAATAACTGTTTTAAGCTTAACGCCAAGTATAAAAGATCTTGTTTTTCAAAATACATTGAAAAACTAAACAAATGTTTCTATACACGCATTGCGTAAGCAACATTACGCCTGATATTTTTATAAGACATATATTTTACTTTTAAATGTATTTTTAAAAAGAAATAGAAGAGTGAGTATGTTTGTAATTATCATTTTTTTCTATTTATACAAATCAATATTCTCAATCTTATTATGGGGTTTGATTTATTCACGTGTTCTTGTTTGCTTATTTGTCGCTGTTTTTTCAGCAAAAAAATTTTAAGTAGTATTACTTTGATTATCTTGTACAATAAATTTTATTATAGTAATTTAGTTCTTTTCAGTTTGAAAGTATAGAAGGATAGGTTCCTTTTGAAGACGGGTAAAAAGAATCGAGAGGAAAGACAACATGTATTAATAAAATTGATAAAAACAGCTTTAAAAAAAAATATAAGAAAGATTAACAAACGCATAGTTCTTTTTAACTGCTTTTACAGACAGTATATTTTTTAATTGACTTGATCTAAACTGATGTGGAACAAGACGACAGGGAGATAAAATAAAGTAATAAAAAATTTAACATGTTGTTATCGCTAAATCTGAGTCTACCGTTGCAACTTATTTTGACCAAACGCATATTCTTCAAATTGATTTTGTTCGTCTCATTTTGTCTAAGATAATATAGGCAAAATCAGTTTATATTTGGTTTTTTCATTTCGCTTTATGTTAGTTTGTTATGTAAATGTTTTATTATTTCTCGATCAAAGTTAGTTGTTGAAATAAATTGCGTGAGATCAAAGAAACTTGACTCCCCAATAATTCAACAACCAGAAACCGAACAAAATACTCAAAAATACAGAGACATAAAATTTATTAAACCTTAAGCTAAGAAAAAACGTTAACGTTTTCTTGGTTTTTTTTGAACCTTGCTCTAACTGCCCAAAAGTGTTTCATGTTAAGCTGTCTTCAAAAGTTTCTCATGTGCCAACCACTTCTTTTTTTTTAGACAAGTATCTGTTTACTTAGTAAAAGTACCCTTGTGCGATCTACTTTCTTTTTTTAAAAAGCAAATATGTTCTTTTTTCATACAAAAAATAACAGTTTTTTGTTTGTTTCGTTTTTTTCTTTTCTTTTCTTTTCGTTTGTTTGTTTTTTTTTTTTTTTTGCCTTAGTTTAGTTTGTTCTCGTCTTTTTATTTTCAGCGCAGGCTCTATTTGTTATTTTTCGTTAGTTTTTGGCCTCGATTTCTGTTCGTTTGTTAGAGTACATTTGTTTTAAATCGTTTGTTTGCCCAGATCAATCCGTATCGTTTTTTCTATATGCAAATCGCCCTTTTCGTATTAATGATTAATCTTTTATTAGCCGCAGTTTCGTCGAATATACAAAATCCTTTTCTGGTCTGTTTTTCTTGTTTTTATTAATTGTTTTCTCTAAATTCATTATTAGTGTCGTTTTCTTCTGTTTTTTGTGTGAAAAATGAGTTTCACGAGTGTGTTTTTATCTGTTTATACTCAAAAGATTGAATTTTTCTCTATAATATCTCGTTTTTTACTCTAAAGCTTTTTTTTAATTACTTTGTAGCGAGCCTTTCACTAATTGAACTAAAAAGAGTATATAAGTGCCATTTTTAATTATATTTGTGAACCATTCATCGTTTAATATAAAAGAGGCAGATTGTAGCGAAAGTTGGTTATCGCAGTCAAGCCACGACTCTGTCGTATTTATTCAAGTTATCTAGTTTTACCAGATGAGCACACTAGAACACGCATCAAATTAACATAAGCGCATCTTATTCAGATAAGTATAATAAAAAACAGGCGAATTAAACATTAAAAAGCTTATAAGAAATATAAAAATAAAGAATAAACTTTAGTTTAATGTTTTTTAGTTTTGTAATCCTCGCTAGAAAAACACCAAGTGACAAAGTAGCATAAATTAAATCTTACGGCTGTATTAAAAACAATTGATTAAACTATTAGATTATTGTCGTTTTCAACTAGAAACAAACTGTTGAGTATTTGAACGCTTGAGAAACTTTTTATTTTTAAACTAGAGCAAACCTATTCAAGAAAAATATTGTAACTAAGCTTTTTTAACTGTTTTCTTTATACACAGTCCATAAAACACAATTAGAACTTTTGACGTCATGGAGATTTAAGTTAGTTCTATAGATGCCGCTATTTTGAACTGATATATATTTTTTATATTAGTTTTTTATAAGTATATTGTTTCTTTTAATGTAATCCAAAAAATATTCACGGGCTGGTACTTCTTGTTTATGTTCTTCGCAATATTTTAAATACGAATAAAATGTAGATGAAACTGTTGCGAAAGAACACACGAGTTCAGTTTTAAATTCATTATACGCTGCTCTGATTTCACAAAATTTTTCAAAAAATTCTCTAGGGCTCTTTCCTGAATACCGGGGGCTAGCTGATATCTTAAATTTCTCTTTATTAGATAGCTTAAAAAAGTCATCGTCGAAATCTCGGTTAGTTAAATCATTATAACATATTTCAGTCGTACTAATTATCGATGAGAATATCCATTGAAAAAAATGAATAAAATCTATATATCTGTTAATATTAGACGCGACAAAC
>SBJP01000597.1:0-12789 GCA_014805705.1 Cucumispora dikerogammari
AATAATAATAAAGTCAAACGATGAAGTGTTCGAAACCTGTAATTTTTGTTTATTTATTTATTTTTGACAAAAAAAGATTAGAAGATTTGAAAAATTAATCAACAACTAACAAAGGAAGCTTAATCGTTGTTTAGAGATTACTTTCATCTCCAACCAATTTTGATATATTAAGTCTTTTTTTTCAATATCACTACCATTACGTTTTTATTTTACTTTCCGAAGTCTCAATGTAAAATTAATGCCTTGCTGTTCTAAGTATCGCGTTTTTTTGTTGATTGACGAAAATAATTATAATACATTATTTTTTCAAACGTTCGTTTTTCTTGGTTAATGATGAATATAATTTTGACGCTCAAAGTATATAAACAAAGTTTTAAAATATATTTTTATTTTTAAAAAAATTTCATTACTCAGTTTTTTATTATTTTTTTTTGTTCGTTTTGCTATTATGTTTGTTATCTTTTGTATATACACACATTATTCGTTTTTACTAATTGATGGCCGACCCCATATGGGCTCTTCTGTTATTAAGAAAAGCATCGAAGCTCGTTATCAAATATGCCTTTTTGTTCAATTATGACGAAAGGGTTGTTTTATAATTTCGATATATAATACAAAGTAGAGATTAGTGTCAGATATATAACTTCTATTTTTTGACGATATATCAGTTGGCTTCTTCTTTTTACGTCAATTGGCTATAAAATTTTTGTTGTTTACAAACGAATTAAAATATTTTTTAATTTTTAGAATTAAAGACCAATTTCCTATATGTTATTGGTATAGTATGAAAGAATGTTGATCTGTATATATTTATTAACGTTTGAATAAATTGATATTTTTATTATTTCTGTGTACACAGCCTCCTGTAAAAACTTTTTAGAAATAAAAGTCGTTGTTTTTAAATCAGTTACACAAATTAATAAGATTTTATTAGTAACGTTTTTTTGTTTTATCTTTTTCGTCTTTTTCTAATCGGTTTTTTTCAAAAATACGAATATAATAATCACCTCTATAGTCCACAATACGGCTTTTAACTCTCAACTATAATAATTAAAGGCGCAGTAGCTAAATACATTTGCTTAGAACGTTATATTATTTTGTATGCGAGATATATAAAGATAAAGTTAATACATCCATATTTATATTAAAACTGTTGTTGAGACTTCAATAATATGCGCATTTTATTTTAAATTATTTAGAAATAAGTATCTTCTACGTAATGCAAATATTATATTAAAATATGTGTTTATATTTTACTCGTTATTTTACTTGAAGTTATATAACTAAATCGTTTTGTTTTATTATTAGTTATCTGCGTTTTGAAATAAATCTGTTTTTTTATAAGAAGTCTTTTAAAAACCTTAAAATAATCGTTGAAAAAACCGATCAATTATAAAACTAAAGCATTTATAAAATTCGGAGAGAAAAGATTTTATTTTCTAATTAAGATGCATTATTTATGCAAATCAAGTGTCTAATAAAACATATCCGCTCTTATTAATGCAAGATTTAAATGATAAAAGGCTTATATCGGTTTTTTGTAGACTTTCTAAAAAAACTTAGCGAACATGTTTTTTTAAAAACATACTTGGGTTTTCCTGTGTTCTTATTGATGTCAGATTTATCCATTAAGCTTCCAAAGTTAAAGACGCATATTGTTTATTATATACAAGTTGCTTTTTTAATGCGATAAAAATGCATTAATAACGCAAGAATATTATTGAAACACTGTGAAGCCGATTTTTGTTTAATACTATGGCTGTTCTTCATTGTTTAAAAAGTCTTTACATAAGATTGTGTCTGGTTCAAGTAAAAAAAAACGATCACTCAATTTTTTACAAATATAATTATTTCTGTATATTTTTCTATAATATATTATATAACAATAGAAAGAAAAAAAATGTATATATAACACCACACTATATTTTCAATTAAGTAAAGTTTTTTATAATAAGTGTTAATTAAATAAAAACAAATCAAATAAAACGTAACTTATTTTTTTAATTATTTCAAAATAGTGAAATTTTTTTTAAACTTTTTTGCGTTGTTGAGAGCAAATACATAGATGGGAACAATTTTAGACATTTTTTTAATTGACTTGTTTTCTAATTTAGTTCGTTGTTAGATAATTTTTTGTTTTCAAATAGACGATCGTGATTAATTTTTCTCAACAAAACAGAATATATTTTAATGTGACAACTTTTTTACATGTGCGAAGGCTTCGCAAGACTTCTCGCCTACTGATTGCGAGTACTTGGCTAGTATATTGACTAAACTTTCCTAAGATAAACAGAATATAGTCAACATAAACTTGTTTTTTTCTAATAAATAGACTGGACTATTGCTCTCTTCCTGGGTGGAAGTCTACTTATAAATGGGTTTGTATTTTATTATACTATGCAAGATTTTTTCTAACAAACCTTTGACGTATTTCTACTAAAGTAAAAAATATACGGGTTCTTATATAAAAATATAGACTTTTTTAATATATTTTATATAAGTGATCTTTTTCTTTATTTGAGTTATCAATCTGGCGTTTACGTAATATTATTAAAATAAAGATTTTCAATCTTACACTTCTTTTGCATTAATAAACTCAGATATTTCAACTGCAAGATAGTTTTTAATTCTATCAATCAGTTCAATAATATATTTTTGCTTTCACTTTTTTTTTGTAATGTTTTCAAAGAGAAGTCTCCACTGATAAACGACTCTTGTTCGCAGTTCAGCTTTAGCTGTTCGCTTTATATAGTTTAATTATTTGGTTTTTCATTATTTTTATTAAGCCGTTTTGTCTTGACAAAAGATATAGCGTAGTTTTTATTTCGTGATTATTTTAATGAACAATAACGTAACATCAAAGCTTTTTTTGACCAAAAAGCTCTAGGAAAAGGTGTAAAGTATAGTTTTTATGCTTTTAAAATTATATATAATCTCTATCGCAATTTCGTAAATAAACTATGTTTTCGTATATTTTTTTCAATAAAATCAACAACATTATTTTATCATATATAACACACATAAGTCTTTACATAAGAAAAAAGAAAAGGTGTTTTGCTTTTTGTAAAAAATTTTTAATTATAATATATATCTTTGTTGATACTTATAAAAATCCTTGGGGTTTTTTTATAACTAAATTAAGTCACAAAAAACTACACGTTATTAAAAAACATAAATCTTCTCCATATATAATATACATTTATAATAAAAAAAATAGTATATAGAGCAGACCTAAAGTATATATAAATTAAATACAGATATACAAAAACAAATATTTTATTACATTTTCTTGTTATTTTTTTTTATTTTTTTTTTTGCGTTTTTCTCATTATAATACAAAAACATATGAAACGATTTTACGAGAAATATAGTCGTACTTGTATACAAAATGTTTTCTATATATTATTCGGCGATGGAAGGCTTATGTTAAACGCGATATGATAGTGATGTCTTTTTATTACATTAGATACACAACAAAATTTGGCTAGTGATAAAGTTTAATTTTTAAATATACCGAGTAGTATCTGTTTATTGATAAAATACAATGTTGTAGAGGGTTTTACTTTATTTAAGAAGTTTTATCTACCTGTCAAGAGCTTTACACTGTTGTCAAAGGGTTTTTCTGATTTGATAAAAGTTTTTATCGAATTTAAAGCTTATTTACCTAATTTCCGGAAGTTTCACTTTTTTTCCAAGAGATTTTCCTATCTGTCAAAATATTAACTGTTTCTGAAACTGTTAAAAATAATATTTATTTTGATTATAAAACATGAGTCTTTACCTATAAACACAAGCTACATTTTATTTATTAAGAATCGCTCTCACTAACACGATTAGTAACATTGTTTCTGTTTACGGATATAAAACATTGACATTGGATAAATCTCTTGGTAAAATATAAGACTTTGAAAGAGTGTCTAGCTCATTTGAAAATGAGTAAAACCCCTGGCAAGTGAGTAAAGATTCTTGAAAATGAGTAAAACCCTTGACAAGTGAGTAAAGATTCTTGAAAATGAGTAAAACCCTTGACAAGTGAGTAAAGATTCTTGTAAATGAGTAAAACACTTGACAAAAAAGCTTCAACATTTGTTTAACACTAGGGTTGTTTTGAAATAAATAAAAAAGAAAAAAGAGGTGTGAAAGCTGTGCAAGCAAAAGTAAACGGTCAATCGCGAAAATTAAAACATCGAACTTATTTAATAAGATGCTGAGTAAAAAACAACGAAAGTATATTGGAAGAGTGTAAAAACAATAGCTTGTTTCAAAAAACATACAAAATGAGATAAACCCAAGCGCAAGTTAATGTTTTTCACAATTGAAACTGCTTTTGCGAAAATAGGATGTAAATCTTTTAATGTTCAAAACAAGTTATCAGAATCAAAAAGTTTATTGAATATTTCTAATAGAAATAAACGAAAGCAATTTACTGAACAAAATAACACACAGAGACAGGTTATGAAGACTACTGTTTTTGTAAAAACAAACATGCATATCGAAAGCAAACCTTAAACAGTGTGTTTGCTTTCCAGTAAAATTACATCTTGAAATCGTTATATTAAGTCTATTGCAACAAGATCCGGTGCTTTCCTAGTATCCCTGCACTATATTTGTTATTAAATAATTTACACTATAATCTTAATTAACCAAAAAACACTATAATCTTTAAATAAACGTCTTTTTCTATAATTTAACTAAACGAAAATATTTAAGTAAAAACCAAGATATTATATAATAGTTTTCGTATTATATTTTTAAAACGACGTAAACACGCGTTTTAGTGTCGTTTATGTATTCTAAATCGAACTAAAACGAACTAACGACTGAATTTGATAAAAAAACAGATGAAAAAAAAAAGACTAAATGTGTCTAGACGCAAAATTTTTTCTATTACGTCGCAATAGTTATACATAAAACAAAACCTCGGTTATCATTTGATAATTAAAATCAAACTTTAGTTTTTTTTGCTTGTTTTTTCTTAAATATTTTACTTAATTAAATTATAATATAAAAATCATTAATTAAGATTATAATGGAGTGATAGTAGGCAAGTTTCTATGATTCCTGAAAAACGAAGAAAACATAAAAAAAAGAGAGAGATGAGTAACAAACGACACGATAGATTATAGTATATTATTAAAAAAAGTTATAAGTAGAAAAAACAGTCTTGTTTAAATAAAAGAGATTATTAACCCGTGTGAACTGATTAAAAAACAGGATTTATATAATATACTCAGTCTCCAAAATAAACCCCATAAACATGAAAAAATAATACAACAAAAAACTGTCAAAGATCAAATTTTTGGTCTTCACTTGGATATTTTGATGACAAATAAACAGCTTCTACAATATCTCGGGTAAAAAACATCAAAAAAATTGCATTTAAAAAACCGTTTTTCTTAGCTATTTTATAAAAAAACTCAATTCTCTCTGAGTTCTCGTCAGAATATTCTCAAAAAAATAAAAAAACACTTTTAAACTGAAGGCCTTAATAAAATAATTAAAAAAAAACGTAAATTTTTCCCCTAACTCTTGTTGTCATTTTTTCTCGAAGCCATTAAAAGTTTTTGGACCCTCTCGTTATTGATATTATTGTTTTTAAACCAGTCTAACTTGCACGAAAGTTAATATTTGCTGTCGATTTTTTAAAATCGAAAACAAGCCTATTTGGTTGATTCCGTACAAAAATCTAATGTGAATGCCGTCTTATAAATATCAGCTCAATTGTTAATAAGCGCTTCTAATGAGCTGTTTCTTTGATTTAAATGTTTTTAAGTAGTAAAACAAAATGTAGATGTTTTTTCTCTATTTTGTTAATACTCATTTTAGCTTTGATTTAATGAAAGGCAATGTTACCCTTATATCAATGCTGATATCTTCTTAGAGTGATAATGAAGAACAAAATATTTAACATAAAAACAAGCGATTTAGTTAATATATAAAGCGCAAGAAAACACGATTTTTAAATAAAAGAATCAGAAAAATGAGTTATCATCATACATCAGCCAGGGATAATTGGCTAAAATTCATATTATCATCATTTTCTCTTTAATTGGTAGTATTAGAAATGAACTTTCTTGCTGTCCGGTTTTTTAATTTTCATGGTTTATTTTTTGATCAAAATTTTTATGTAATTAATTGGATGAATAAATACGAAAAACAAAAAATATTTATTTAAAACCAAATATCTTTTTAGCAAACTTGAAGAGTGCAGTTTGAAGCTCTTTTTTTTTCCAACTTATAAATATTGTGTATTTCGGGAAAATAGATGGTTTTTTAAAAATAATTTTCTTTTTTAAAAAAATAAAGAAGGTAGAACAAGCGCTATAGTCTCGTTAAAAGCTAAGTTGCTGAAAGAAAGAAAGCTTTTAAAAGATCATTAAAAAACTCCTTGTTACAATGATTAGATTTAAAAAGTTAATTTCCATACAAAAGATCATAAAGCCCAAAAAACTTCTCTTTTTGTTAAAATGTTAGTACTACTGTAAATATATTGAGCTTGTTCACTAACCTCTCACTTCACTATAATGTATGTAAGAAAGATTACATTATAATTCAATTAAGAAAAATTGTTTAAGTAAATAGTAACTAAAAAACAAACGATTTTTTTATTTAATATTTATTGGGTAAATTATCACTTTTTTACCGCTGTTGCAGCGTAAAGCCCATAAACCCTATCTGAAGACTTTGAGTCTTTTTTTTATTAAAACCAAACGTCAGTGTTGTTTTAGTTTGTTTCCGGCCCCATAAACGACACTAATACGTGTTGCTACATTCGTTTTAAAGCGAAGAAACAAAAATAGTTATATAATCTTTATGTTTTGTTCATTATTTTTACTCAATTAAATTATAATGTAAATTTGCTTAATTAACATTATAGTGAGAATAAATGAACAAGTATTAATATCTCTCGCTTTCAAAAGTCAATTATACTTAAACTTAATTGTGCATAAAAAACAGTAAAGTGTTTCTTTAATTTCGAAAGAGAAAATTGATTGTTATTATATAATCTCGCTCTAACACTCATTTTTTCAATAATATTTGTTCATAAATGAAGAAATTTTAACACAAGCATTATAATTTAAATGAAAATGATGTGCTTTTGAATAAAAATGCAGCCTTTCATATGTTTATTGTGCGTTTTCCGCATTAAATTGGCTTAGTGTATTGGCTTTTTGTAATGGATAAATATTATCAATTGATTCTGTTTGTTTTATTATTGTCTTGTTCATTTTTTTTGTTTAATTAACTCCCCAGCAGTTGAGAAACTAGATAAATACTAAAAGAATTGCTACTTAATTATCGAAATTTAGTTTTAATGTATTTTTTCCTTAAAAAAAAGCAAAAGTTTTTTCTTTTTTTTTAAATAAAGCTTATTGTTTTATCATTTTTCTAAGTTTTATAATAGCATTGTTTTAATCAATTAAAAGAAATGCAAAATAAAAGTAAAAAACATTCGATATTAAATTCGGAAAGACAACCTCTGAACTCTTTTGTTCATATTTGCGCTGTAAGTTGCAATACTCGTAAGAATGTTTATGTTTTTGTATTATTTTGTTTATTTTATCAAGCGGTCTACTAAGCGTTTTTTCAATTTTTACACATCTGCTCAGAATCTAAATGAGCTAAAAAGAGATATACTTCGCTTTTTTTAATCCAAAAACGAAAAAAAACAACGCCTACGATTTAATAAGTAGCGATCAGTTTATGAGAAAAACCCATAGTTTTTCAAAAGCTTTTTTTTTCAAAACGTTTAAATTTAAATTTTAAAACTAGACTTTGTAAAGTAATTTTCGATTCGAGAGATGTTTTTTAATATATCTTTTCAATCGTCCTCACAACGATTCGATATCTCGAATGTGAATTGTGGAGTTGATCGAATGCACAAAAATTTTAATGTGATTTATAGTAAATTGTTGAAAAAAAACCTTGAAGAGACATCAACAACACTTTTTTTTTGTAAGGATAGTTGTCTCGTTTTACCGTTATTTTAAAGTATATCTCGCAGTATATTAGTGTTACGTTTTTTAACGAAAGCATAAAAATTTTTTTTTCTTGACGTCACAAATACCTCTCATGTATCAAGTTGTTTCTCTCTCTTTTTTTTATTTTGTAAGCTTCGTTTTATTAACTTCAAACAAAACGAACATGTCCCTCAATTTTCGCGTTATTTTTTTCTTTCTGATTTCACGTAAAATTTTTAAATCTGGCTTAACTCATCTTTTCCACTATCAATTCATGTTTTATTTCTTTAAATGGCATGTCGCTTAACTGAAAATAAAAAAAATAACAATGATTTTTTAAAAAGATAAATTTCCTTAAAAATAGAAACTTTCAAACACTTGTTTCTTGTGTAAGACATTTTATTATCAAACAACGCCAACGAAGACTATCTTTACTCTTTGCCGACTTAAAAAACATCGTTTTTAAAATGATCTACAAAACATTTTTTTAACCATCAAGTCGTACATCTACCCATAAATTGAAACATCTGAACAATGAATAGCATGCAGTTTTATTTCTCTTTTCGAACTCGGGTGATGTGTTCTTTTGATGCAAAAAAAAGAAAGATAGGCTATATTTGCTTTAGCCTAAGCTGGTATGTGAGGAGCCCTTTGATGTGAAAAACAAATTTCTGTGTTGAAGATAAGTCAACACGAGTTTACTTGAGCTGTACTTTTGATAAATGTTAAATTTTAATGAAATACAATTACATCTTGTATATAAACTAAAATTGTGTTTACAAGTTTTTTTTGTAATTTTATTATGTGTCACAAATAAGATCTTTATCAGATAAAGATCTAGTATTTTACACCAAAAGAGTCGAATACTTGTGTAAAAGCTAATATCGAACAAAAAACACAAAAAAATTACAAAAAACTTTTTTTCAAGAATCGTTTTGCTGCTAAATTAAAAAGTCTGATAAAAACAAGTTTAGAAAAAAAACAAAACGCTTTATTACGGCGTTAGTTGTTTATCAAAAAGTTTTCAGTGTTTTTTATTTTTGCATAAAAAGAAAGAGAGGATTATATTCAGATCGAGTCGTTAGCCAAGTTTTTCTATTTTCAAAGTCTCATATTTAATTATTTGTTTTAATGTTTTTTTTCCGCTTTTATTTATAGCTGACAAAACTATTTGTAGATTAAAAGTGAGTAGTCTTCAGCCCCTGGGGCCGAAAATAGATTCTAAAAGTACTCGAAGCTGCGCTCAATAAAAAAAACAAAAAATAGTCTATATATATGTTTAGTTACATAATGTAGAATTTTTTTGTGAAAGAAGACTGCGGCGAATTAAAATCTGATTTTGCCTTCAATGAACAAAAAGTTACTCGACTGCACTATATCACAAAAAACACGAAAAAATTTAAAAAGATCTGTAATTTCATTTTATATCTAGGCTTTTTCAGTTCAAAAGAGGACACTTATTTATTATCCAATAATAAAAATGAAAAAACAAAAGTTTGTGACTTTCCCTAAGTTTTCTTTGCCTTTAAATATTTCTTATTATGAAAAAACCACACCAAAGACAAAGAAAATAAAAACAACACTTCAAAAAAATTAGCTAACGAATCTGTTTTTTTATAAAAACAAAGCGTAACTGTTTTTTAAAAACCATAAGCGACAAAAGAACATTTTATTCACAAGAAAAAAAACTATATATATAAACAAAATATTAGAACTTGAAAACCATAAGAAAATTCTTGACAGAGTTTCTTATTTTTGTCGCAATCTTTTTTTGTGAGAGACTCTTTTTTAAAAAAGTCACTTTCGGTTAAATTGTTATATTTTTCTATCTCATAAGACTAAAAATAACTCATTATATATTTAAATATAATATAAAACTGAATTAATACAAGAACAAATACTTTTGTGTCTTAATGATGAGTTGTTTTTATTGACAAGTGAACAATCTTATGACATATTGTTTTCTTGAATTCTACGTCGTTTGTGCTGCGTCATTGATTTTTATGTTGGTATTGTCAGTTTTTTGTTTGAAATCGTGTATGTGTTAATAATAGACAGCGGTTAATAAAAAAACCGCAAAGTCTTGAAAAAATTTTTAAAAAAAATAGTTTGCATAAAAAGAAAGTTCGAACATAAAAAATAAAATTCTGGTTTTAAACTAGTTTTAATGAACACAAATGTTTCAAAAAACGCTTTTTCGCTTTTTAAAATGATTTTTCGTTTGAAAGAGATGTAGAATCTATTCAGAAATAGTTTTATGTTTTATACACAAAGTTTTTTTAAATTCTTGGTAAAAAAGTAGTCGATATATATTGCATGAATCATTTGTCTTTGGTGATTTTTAAGTAAGTACAAATCTATTTGATGCTATCGTTTTTTATAATAATGAGATGAAAGTATTGTTTTTTTTGTTTTAAACAAAAATATTTCTTAATTCAGAAAAATAATTATACTTTTAATCTCGACAGTGCCGATCAAAATGGCTGCCGATTATTCGCGTAGAACGAAAATAGATGAAAAACTGATTATTCTCATAAAATACAAATTAAAAAAACATACGAAAATTATAAAAACCTTAAGAAAAGCCAGAGAAAACTAAAAAAAAGAATACTAAAAACGAGAATGAAAAAATTAAAAAAACAAAACGAACAAACAATCAAACGAACGAAACGAAACTATACGAATAGCGCGAAAGCGAAAACGAATAAAACTATTATTGTCGTGTTCGAATTATTCTTTATAAATGAGCGTTTTAGCAAAAATGTTTCTACAGATTTTAATGCTATAATAAACTCTTGAGTAATCTAAAAATTTGACAATTTTTGGTTTGAGGGTAAAGGCATAAGAGTTATATTAAAATTAAAAAAATATCTTGGAAAACAAACAATCTTTATATGATAAAATCAAAAAACGTTACGCCGCAATTTCTTAAACCATGAGTTGTGGGTTTATAAATCGCCCCTTAAAATTGTAATAAGTGTAGAAGAAAATTGGTTTTGAGTCTCCTTCATCGAGAAGATAGTTTTATTTGGCTTGTTGAAACTCTTCTTGTGATAAAAATAAAAAAAACGCAGGTTCGGTTCTTATTTTGTAGATAAAAGGGCAAGTTTATAGAAAATTAAATGGTTTATTTAAGAAACGTAGCAACAAACCACAATTAAACAAATAAAACATGAAAAAAAACTGAACTATTCGTCAATAAATGCTATTTTTAGCATCATTAAGAGAAAAATTTTGTTTAAAAAGAAAAAAGTGATTGGGGATATTGAGAAATTATAGAAGTTGATGAAACATGTTTATGATCTAGAAAGAATTACAAAGTTTGAGTTTTAAAAAATATTTGATTTGAGTGCGATATTTCAAATGCGACATAAAAAATTTTAAAGAGCTTGCAATATCTCGTGACATATTTAACCATTACACAGTTATTACCAGAGATCTGAAATCGAATACATTAATAATAATCGATTGTTGGCAAAAATATTTGAGTGTAGAAAATACTGATTATTTATATAAAAAAATAAACCAGTGCAAAAACTTTGTTGTTTCTTATAGCAAGACAATACACACTCAAAATATAGAGCGGTTATGGTCATTTTAAAAAGGTTATATCAGCTCATGTGGTAAAAATTTTTAAAAAAATATAAAGTACTGTCTTGAAAAATTTAAATTTTTAAAATTTTCAAAAAACTCTCTTGACAAATTCTTGTAACGAACTTCAAATTTATCGTCTTCTAATAATTTCTTTTTAATCAAACAACTTTTAATTTTACTATAACTTTCAAGACCCCCTCCCCAAACCAACTTTTACCAAAAATTCATATAAGAAATAAAAATTTATTATACTAAATCATTATATTTTTTAGCGAATAGTCGGTTCTTAATCTATTTCAATTTTATGCGAACAATTCGTTGACTATTTTTTTTCGTTATAAACGAAAATATTTCTTAATCGAGCAGAGAATTATAAGTTTAATGCCTTCATTGTCGGTCAAAATTTCACCAAAAAATAGATTCTATTTGTAGAGGGCTACAGAGTAAATTAACAAAATACAGAGATAAGTACACAAATTACATAAATAATACACAACTTGACAAACAAACACATAAATTACAGAGATAAGTACATAAAATACGAAAGACATAAAAGATTATATAAATAAAAAACATTTTCACTAATACAAATCGATGTTTATATGAGAAAGTAAAAAATAAAAAAAAAGAAGAAACATAAAATATAAGATTTAGAATAATACTTGTCATTGAAATTTTACACCCGCGATTAAATATACTGTCTACTTATATCATATATTTTTTGTAGATTTGTTTTTTCACTTCATTGATTCATTAAATTCGTTTCTGAAAATGTTTTAATATAATTATAATTTACATATACATATATATGTTTATGTTAATTGTGTATTTATTTCTGTATATGTGCGTTTTTTTTCCGTGCGTTTATGTATGTTTTTCTAAAAAAAGTAATCTTATTTTTTTTATCTGTGTTTTCATTTCTGTAAATTGCGTCTTTATTTATGTAATCAGTGTACATATTTTTATAGACATCTGAATTTAAATCTCAAGCAAATCACGGAAAAAAGAAAAAAGTGACAGAGTGTAATTGACGATTTATCTAAAATCGTGATGCTTCATTTTATCCAAAGTCAAAATGTCCAAAGTCAAAATGTCCAAAGTCAAAATGTCCAAATAATCAATCTGTCTGGATTAATTATGTATTAAATATTTGAGTACAAACTAAATATATTAAATAAAATTATCAAATTTGAAAACATTTGAACAGAAATATTATTTCAAAAGATCTTTTCAT
>SBJP01000598.1:0-12768 GCA_014805705.1 Cucumispora dikerogammari
CCTATATTAAAATTCATCTTTTTTCACTATAATTATTTAAATTTAATATAGGACCAATCATAACGCGAGGCTCCTATATTAAATTTTGATCAAAAAATCTTTTTCTATACAATTAATATAGGACAAATGAAAATTTGGTACCGTTCATAACGCCACAGATATCTCAGTCTATAGATTAAATGAGATTTTTCATTTTGAAAAAAATGAAAAAAATTTTTACAGGCGACGAAGTTGTCGATATTATTTTTTAAAATAAATGTTGTATCTTCAGTTTTACAGGATATAAAAATCTTAATTAAAAAAAAACTATTTTCATAAACAAATAGGGCTATAAGGTTTTTATTTAAAATAAGAATTTTGTTTTTAGTAAGTTTTACATCTATTAACTTTGAGCTTTTAATTTAAGCAAAGGCGAGTTATATATAAAACATAAGCTCAGTGTTTGTTTTTTAATCGATTGAAATCGTATGTCAACAAAGATATTCGAGTCTGTAATATTTTTTTCCAAAAAAACTTCATTAAATTATATTAAAAGCTTTTTAATTTATACATCGGATTACATTAAAATATAACATACGAGGTCGGTGTTTGTCTATTTAGTTTGGGATGTGATGAGAAATTTTTTTAAGAGTGTTTGTCAATTGTTCTTGAACAAAATAAAGTATTTACAATTCATTTCATCGGTTCGCGTTGCTCATAAATAATAAAAAAGCGCTTTGAATTTATAAAAAACGATCTTTGAAACGCAAAAGATTTTTCTGGCTTTGAATATAAAAATTTCTCGTAAATATTGAGGTTTTTCGATCATGAACAAAATGAAAACAACTTAGTAGATACACAAACACTGCCATATAGTAAAACTATATGAAAATGAAAAATAAAACAATTTACTAGAATCAGAGATTAAGAAGAAAATATAAAGCGCGGTCCTCACATATCTAGTGTCTTAAAAGCTTTTTTTAATAGATATATAAAAAAAGCTCGTGATGACGAACATCTATAAATTTTTTTAAGTGTTTCAGCAGCATAAAACGTTTTAATACTTATGTGACTTTGTTTTCTCTCAGATAGAAAATATGCAGCTTTATACTTCTTAGATGTTTTTAAAGAAACTCAAATATCTATTAAACGTATTTAAAAGTAAAACTTTTTTTTACCCTTGCGTCGTTTGCTAGATAAAATTAAAAAACAAAAAAAGATTTAAAACCAAACTCTATTTTTTTACTAGTGAATCTATTCTACAGCTTTATTGTATTATAAGCTGCTTTAGATTTTAAGATTGAACACTAACTGCTTTCAAATTCGATTTTTTCATAAGATTATGTTTCTTAAAAATATATGTTTTTTTGATTAAACTTTTTTAAGTGCAATTTTATTTTACTCGTATTTATTTTTTATGATATTAATAAAATTTCAAAAATAGGGGCGAGACATAAACGTAGTTTTTTTTAGTGATTGCGGCCGTCGCCTTACGGCTTTTGTTTATCTCGAAGTATCATTAAATATTCTATCATAACAAGACCAAAGAACTAGTCCATACTTTGCTTTTTTTTTGCGTCTAAACTTTAGTATGTGTTGTTAAAATATTCTAGAAAGTCATCTATATTGGCATGAATGCGTTGTTGTTTATTTTTCAGCTCTTTTTCTTTAAATTTGAGAATATGATCGTTTCAGAGATAAAAAAAAAGTTTTGAAATATTTTAATCTTTTTCTGAAATTTTTTTTTCACGCTTTTTCAATATTCCTGATTTATCAGTTCGCATCTCAAGATTACTTTGATTAAAATAAAAACTGCGTCATACCAAACTACTGGCTTGAAATATAATTCTTTGCTCTTTTAATTAACGCTGTTTTAAAAACAGTTCTAATCCAACTGGGTCTCATTTGGGTCTTATTTTAACGAAAACGAACGCTCTAGAATATGTCAGTTCCAATTTGTCTTTAAATAAAATAAAACATAGAAGATAAGATTTCTCGCAAATTACACTTTGAAACTGATTAAAACTATGTTAAAGCTTTGTCGATTAAAAACACGTCAGTCAGTTACATAATTCCTATGCTCATGTTTGGACAAAATACTGCAGATTCTATTAAATTAGAAACCAAGCTGTTGTGTAAAATAAATGAAGTCTTTCGAAGAAAAAATTTTTTAAATTATTTGAAATATACAATTATTCGCTTTGAAGCGCAACGTTTGTTTATTTTTGACTTTTGTGATCATAATAATCAAATTTTTTTTTGAAATTCTTTTGACGATAGACTCATCGACAGTTTTTGTTGTTAATGTGATTATTTCTGTTACCCTTTCATTTGATTTTATTGCTAATGTTTTTAAAATATACCTCATATTTAATGTTTGCGCTTTTTTGGTAACCGGTTCATGAGAGTGGGATGTCTCTCTTATATACCTGTTATTATCAGCATAAAATAACCTTTTTTTACACTTATTTGTTAGCATTTAGTTATTTTTTCTTTGTTTGTCGCCGTGTCTAAGTTATAAACGTATATTTTTTGAGTACATTCTATTTTTTCCTCTTAGAGATAATAAAAAACATTTCATCTGTCATAGGTTTTTTTGTTAACTAGCGAATCGACGCATTTAAAGTTTTAAAGAAGCGACGCTTTAGCCAGCAAAACTAAACTATTTAGTTGTTTTTAAATAAACTTAAATACTTTTTAAACGTATTCAAAATCGAAACTTTTTATTGCTGTTATAAGCCTTTTTTTTACAACAGTAGACAGTTAAAAATATTTTCTTTAACCTAAGGGACATCAAAATTTTTTAAAAATTAAACGAATCACTGCACTCTACCCAATAGGTAAACCTTGAAAATAAAAACATTTAAAAGAACAGTAGCAGTAAATCGTGAAGAATTATAAAATTAAGAGAGTGAGTGTAAGTATAAATTTTTTATGTTTTTTTTAAAAAAAGTTAACAAATATAAACTTTATTCGGCGAGTTTACTCTGTAATATATTTTAATTTAGGCTTTTTTATTAAAGCAGTGTTTTATTTAAGAAAGTTTCAAAGCAGAAGTAACTATAATAACAAAAAATGAAAAAAATTGAACTGGCTGTGAATATTACATTAACAATTGAATAAACGAAAGCCTGTGATTAGAGTGTAAACAGAGTTTGTAATAATTGTATCAGACACGGAGGTTATATATGCTTATCATATATAGGTGTCTAGTGTGTTTGTAACTATATTGTTTAAACTCTTATTTACGACTACAAAAGACCGTATATAGACGTGTTTTATTATTTTTGATTTTTATTACAAATTAGTTCAAAAAAAACGTTTAAATTTTTTTTCAAAGCTGTTTCATAAGCTCCCCATTTTCATCGTCTTAAACTATTCGTGAAAGAATATGAAAACCCGTCGCTTTTTTATGTGTTCTATATGACTTGGGTTGCGGTTACTTATATAATGTTTCCAAAACAATAGTAGAGGTTGAATAAACAGTTTTTTATTAAAAACATATCGTTATTTGTGTCTTTTAGTATATTGTATGTCAATTTAAATAAATATTTTTGCATTTAAACAAAACATTTTTTATTTACTAAGTATACTTTCGACAAATAAAAAAATTTTATTACTGTCGAAGCGATTTGTATTTGCATTTAAAAGTCTGTTTTAAATGTATATTTTATATTATTTTGATTTCTAATATCATACGACTTACATGTATGTATTATCTGCAAGCGTTTTTAATAAGAAAAGGGCGTATATTTATTTTCTGTCTTTGAAATATTTTTTATAAGTTTTCTATAAATTTCATGTTATAGAATCAAAAATATATACTAAGTATACTAACCGAGTTTTACAAAATTTACTGTTTGAAATTATGACTCTACTGGGTATTTTATTATATTTTTAAAATAGCTAAGAATTATAATATCTTGCCTCCATATTATTGAAACATATCTCGATCACGTAGTTATGTTTGGATTATGTCTTAATTTAACAATTAACATATAATATATGGGGGATGTTTACGAAAACAGCTACGTTTTTTGTAATATGTTTATGATATTTGTATCAAAATTAAAATTTTATAGTAAAAATTTTTTGTTTTTAGTTTATTTCATACTTACACAACTGCGATCAATTTAAAGTATATTTAACTAAATATAGTTAAAAAAATAACTCGTAGTAAAATCTTGTTTTACTATAATTCGCTTTAGACTCAATTGTAGCAGTATTCCGCAAAAATAAACTTTTTACGGTTCTTTAAAGCGGATGATTGAGTTTTCAGAAACAAGATTGTTATTCTTGATATCTATAGTAAAATACCCTTTATCTATACTAATGGATTTGATAATATTTTATAACACCTTGTCCCAAAAGAAAGCGCGACTATGAAATGTCAAAATGGTGTTTGTTTCTGGTATAAATACAAGGCTTTTAGTACATTGATCTGGAAAAATACTAAAAAAAAAGCATAAGAATATTTACTCAAAAAATAAGACTTTTGGTTTTTCCCAATTAAATATACTGCGGCCAAAATGCCCGTAACAAGCAGTTTGGGCGTAAATTGGTTTTTTTAAATCCAAATCTTTCATTATAACGGCTGGTCGTAAATCAAAGTTGTTGTTGATAATCTCAATGATTTTAGAGTTAGAAAAATTAGAACTATTAAAAGTTTCAACGTTTATGCTCAAGGGCTTTGCAATACCAACAGCATAAGATATCTGTAATGAAATCCTCTTGCATATTTTTGCCTTAACCAAGCTGAGTGCTATCCACCTAGCAGCATAAGCCCCACTTCGATCGACTTTTGTCCAATCCTTTCCACTAAATGATCCTCCACCATGACTTCCAAAGCCACCATATGTATCAACAATAATTTTTCTTCCAGTTAGGCCGCTGTCCGCCTTTGGTCCCCCAAGCACAAAACTTCCACTGGGTTGTATGATGTAGCGTGTGTCTTTGAGAAGGTTTAAAGGTACAACTGCTTTTATTACTGCTTCGATAATAAATTCGCGAAGAAACTCCATATCTGTTCCAACAGAGTGTTGAGTGCTAACAACAATAGTATGAACTCTTTTAGGGACTAGGCCCCCCTCAACATTTGAATATTCCACAGTGACCTGCGATTTACAATCATTTCCAAGAAAGTCTTTGATTAAGGAAAGCTCATCGATTTTTTTTACTATTTGATGACTTAACAACAATGTTAATGGAATACTTTCCTCGGTCTCATTAGTTGCATATCCGAACATGATTCCTTGATCTCCAGCACCACAGTTATCGCTTTCGGAGCCACTAAGTTTAAAAAGTTCTAAGCTCTGCTTACAAATTTTATTTATGATTTTAAAGTCATTTGGGTCGTATCCGATGCATTTCAATGTATTTGAGACAATAGAACTTATATCTATTTGTGCTTTACTATGTATTTCCCCACATACCATTATTGTATCATATGCAGCAACAGTTTCAATAGCACATCTGGCTTCTGGATCGTTTTTCATATACTCATCGACTAAAGAATCACTTATTTGATCACAGACCTTATCTGGGTGTCCTCTTCCTACAGACTCCGACGTAAATATAAAGTTTTCATTAGAAGTCATACCAGGGCTATATTTTTTTATTTTTTTTTTATATAAAAAAACATATGTGTTTTTTCTGAATTTTTCAAATCAATTTAGCGATGTTGCTTTATTTCCTTAAAGCCAAGCTCACTTACTGAAGACTAAAAGACTACTATTCGCTGAAAATTAATCAAGTTTTTCATTTGCTCATTTGGGTTAAATTACTTTTTGCCTGAGAAATATGGCAATTACAGTGCGTGAGAATTATTGTGCGCCACATAATTCTTGAATCAAAAAACAAATAAGATATAAACAAAAGAACGAAGATATTTTAAAACCAGTTCAAATTGTTTTGTTTTAGGCTTTAAGCCTATAAACGTTAATTTTTTTCTGGTTTGTTTGTGTTATGTTTTTTAGGGGTGTTCTTAGTACTTACATTATTTTACTCATCGTTTATTTTATAAGTCAAAACAAAACGTTCAGTTCACAAGAACAGTCTAAAAGAAAAAAACCGAACAATGGTTTAAAAACAATACATATGTTCAGAGCAATTAGCCGTATCTAAAGCGATTGACTCAACTTAAGTCAAACTAACAAAAACATTAGACTAACTTCATTTAACCAAGTCATATGTATGCACCGCGATTAATATTACTGCTTTGCCCCACCCAGAAGTACAAAGGCTGAACAGGTTGTGTATGGATAAGCTCAATTCTCTTGTACCGAAACTACTTGAATAAGTTATGTTTGCGCCAAGGTATAATATTTATATAGTTAGATGTGACTCTCCCTATTCTTAGAATTTCATTATATGACAATAAAACAACACTCATTTACTCACTTTATTAGATTCATATCATATACGCTCTTATAAACAAAACGTATATTCCAATATCTAAGACGAAAACGTCGTATTTTTTCGATTAATAAAAGCATATAAGTTCTAGTATTAATGCAGCACTGTCATATAAATAAATATTTTCTACGTCAGTATAAAAAAAGAAGGTTTTTCGTATATATAGAACGTTTGTATTTTTTTTTCAAAATAATTAAAGAAAACCTGTCATACATAATATAATAAAAAAACGTATGTTTAAGATAAACAAAAAAATAATATCTTTCAAAATATATCAAGCCTTTTTTATATATTTTGAAAAAAAATAAGGTAAGAAAAAAACAACGTATTATTGTTAAATTAAAGTCGTTTTTTTATTAAAACAAAGTTCTTTCTTTATTTAATAAGTATCTTTTTTTTAGTTAAATCCTCTCTCCATTTAATTAAAGTTTTTCTCTATTTAATTAAAGTTTTTCTCTATTTAATTAAAGTTTTTCTCTATTTAATTAAAGTTTTTCTCTATTTAATTAAAGTTTTTCTCTATTTAGTAAATTTTTATTTTTGATTCTATATACACAAAGAAAGAAAACAGTAAACGCTCGTTTTTCATATGAAAAAGTTTATCGAAGTTTTTTAACACTGACTTTGATTTAATATGTGTGTATTTATAATTAAAAGTAAAAAAAGATTCAATAAAATACATGGTTTTTAATTAAATGTAAAACGTTTCGAAACAATAATAAATCACTATCTTTTCTACTATATATTTTAATAAGCAACTAGATTTTAAAGATAAAATAAGTAAAAACTTTTTTTTATTTAATTTTAAATGAACACAGTATATTATTTATAATCACTTTTTTACGTAAAAATATCGTCTAAACAAAATTGGTTTTTTACAGCTGATTATGTTTTTATTAAATTCGTCGTGCGTGGCTTTTTATATTATTTATCTGTTTATGCCTGAATCTAATACGTGTGTTTACGGGGCTTAACAACAAAAATTTCAAAAGTTACTATATAATGTCTTAACTCTAAATTAAAGAACACTTGACTAATTAACATTATAGTGTAATTAATTTAACTAAAATGCTAATGAATGCATACTGGGTATGTATCAAGGCTATAAATTAAATTGTAAAATACCTTAATTTAAGTAAAAATATTATATAGAAACAAAAAAGTTCGCTTGCGACAATATTTTGTGGAATTTTTCTTGACGGTCATTGCTAATACACACATTAAAGATATTACTTGCTATTCAGGGCGAAGAATTTTTTGCTAATAATCAAGTATAAAAATCTTTGCTGATAATCAAATATAAAAATCTTTGCTAATAATCAAATATAAAAATCTTTGCTGACAATCAAATATAAAAATATTTGTTATGCATTTCATTAGAGTTTCTTATTTCAAATTGATTTTTGCTTATATAAAAAAACTTTATGTTTTTTTATTTTTTGATTTTCTATAAATTCCCAGTATAGGCTTTGTTTTGTTGATTAGTTTAGTTAAAACCTTTTTATATTTATAAGAATCCATAAAATATTTTTTTCACATACAGAACGATCTTCAAAAAAGAAAACTCGGATAATGAGGAAAACTTGAATTTGGGGCGAAGAGGTAAAAAATTTTATTAAAATATAAATTTAGTTAATAGACATAAAAACTCTGGTTGAATAATTACATAAAAAGCTGAAATTATGATATACATATCTAAGAAACTATTCGCTCAAATCCAAATACAGATTTATAAACAAATAAAAGCGAAAAAAGATGAAAGACAGTGCATTATAACATTATAAGCCGACTTAAAAATATCAAAAGAAACTTTGTTTAGAAGTAAAACTGAAGGAACGAAATTATAAAAACAAAGTGTTCAGATGAAGCAGAAGAAGTTTCGTATAAACTTAAGGAGATAGTATATGCCAGTTTCTGTGTGTTAAAGGATAGAAACTTGCTTTTAAACAGCCCGTTTTGAAAACAGTGTTTTTAAAAATAACAGTTATAGCTCCAATATCAGCTTTTAAAGCCTCAAATAGTTAGCTGTTTATATTTAAAAAAAAATATAAAATTAAGTTCAAAGAATCAAACAAGAAATCAAAAACAACTGAAACAACATCTGCTATCGTTTTCATACATAATACAGAATGTTTTGTTTTCAAATATGTAGCAAAAATGTTTTTAATGCGATGAAACGGCTTCTATTATAGATCTATATTAACAAAAAGAATCGCTAGTAGCAATGATAATTGTAAGAGTGTTAAGCTTTTCAATAAAAGATTAACAAAGCTCTTATGCTATAGCTGAAAAGAGAAAAAAGCGCTCCTATTCTAATAGAAAAAACAAAATCTTTTAGAATATTAAAAGATGTTAAATTAAGTTTGATTAAAGTATAATATGATCATTCTTGTAACGCTTAGATGTCACGATCAATATTTAACTCTTGTTAGAAAGGCTGATTCTCGTATGTCAAGAAAAAAGAACTGTGGCATTATTTATGAACAATGCTTCATGTAATTTAGTTAATGCGACTTTTAGAAACATAGATGTTATGTTTTCGCTAAAAAACACGCCATTATAAATTCAGCTCTGTGACCGGGGTATAATTAAATTTCTTAAAGACAAACATGCAAGGTTTATTGCAAAATATATGTTTTATAATGCAATTTTTGCTGCAGATATAGACAAAATAATCAAAAATACTTCGATATTTGATGCAATTTGCATAGCTAAATTGATATGTGTAGACGTCTCTACTAATATAATTATTGTCACACCCCACAGACATCTCCCACACAACCCCCCTACATTATAATTTTATTATAGTATTTTTATTATAACTTTACCAATAATTATTTTTTCGTTTCGTTCGTTTTCGTTTCGTTTCGTTTCGTTTGTTTGTTTTTTTGTTCGTTTCTTTGATTGTTATTTGTAGAATATATTTACTATTATTATAGCTACGTAGTTGCCGAGCTTGTATCCTATATAGTAGTAATCTATAAAACAGGTTTGCAGTTTCAGAATGAGATCTTTTTTTTATTTTATATGGTTATTTCTTTAATTTGGGATGCTGTGAGGGAAGGGGGGGTCTGTGGTGTGTAACAATTATTAACTGTTTTAATGAAGCTTCCAGGTTTAGATTGAAACAATATATAGAGAAGATAAGCAAGTATACAACTAAGATTAAAAAAGATATCAAGCTGAATCTAAAATAAGAAATATTGAATTATGTATTTTATGATCTGGAAGATTTAAAAAACTTATCATCACAGTCAGAAGAATAATTATATACAGCAGGTGATGAAAGTCTTGATATAGTTAAATTAGAAAGATCATTCAGCAGCATTCTTATATTTATGAAACGGCATTACCTAGAATATATATTATAGCTTTATAAACATAAAGCGGGTGTTGTGTAAATATTGAAAAAAAAAAGAATAAAAAAAATGCACAATTTTAGATTTTTTAATTAAAAGGCAAGTTTTTTAATGTTTTATATTTAAAAAAAACCTGTGTTTGAAGCAAAATTTTGCAACATTGAGAAGTCTAAATATATTACCAACACGAGATATTTTTTTAATTAACTAAATGCAAAAAAACATTGTACTTGCAACAACAAGAATATAAACATATACGAGACTAAAACACACAAAAAACGCATAATATTGTTGTTTTTAAACACAGAATATATCATTATTAAGTCGTTTTTTTCTATAAAAAAATTTAAAACGATTTATGCTTTTCCCATTTACATATCGTCTTATTGCGTATGATTCATTACTCAAAAAAACATATTCTTTACATAATTTTAAACTTTGTTTTTTAAATTATATGCTTATCTAAATCTCTCAAGGCTATATAAAATGATGAATAGATTGTTTATTTAATTTTAAAGACTTCCCGGAGGAAAAAAGCGAAAATAACGCTTTTTTAATTCAAATATAAAGAAACCTATAACAACCAATAGCATTATTTCTCACGGTTTCGACACACATTAATCTTATTAAGACAAATGAAAGTCTACAAAAAAGTATTATAGAATATTTTTAACCTTTTTTTATTGTAATGACATCTGTACCTGTTTTATTTGTTTATTTTTTTTGAAAAATATCTGCCTTAAATATTGTTCTCATCCGAATATTTTCTAAAAAGTCTCTCTATATTATAAACAAATTACAACCCTACATTTTTTTTATTCTCTCATTCCACGGAACCCCTCGCTCAACCCATTTATCTTTGAATTCAGGATTTTTCTCTAAAAGTCCAATATAATCCACTAGAGGCACATCAACAAACGATAACGTCTGCTGTTTATTTGTTTCTACAGAAAAAGAAACAGTACTATACCTTATACAAATACTCGGCTCAATATAATTCCAGAAATCAGGTTTAGTATAATCGGTATATGTCTTTGCTTCTAAAAAATTGTGCTTTTGAAAGTTCTGACAAGTTTTTTTCAACTTTTGATTTTTTTCCATCTTCGTTCCGCGGATACCATAGGTTTCACATTCACACCAATAATCATGAGATATAACAAGAAGCGGGCACTCGGTGGGCTCTTCTTGTATATTATTTTCTAAATTATACAAATCAATATTTGAGAATATAAAATCTAATAAAACAACATTGAGTTCCGGCTCCATTTCCTCCACATTTTGAACATACTTGCGAGTGAAGAAATTTGCTGAAGATTTGTTATCTGACAACGGATTAAAAAATTTTTCAATGTTTTTTAATCCGAATTCTGAAAGATGGCAGCTTAAAAAATTATAAAGTGGGAGTCGTTCCAAGCACTCTTTTAGTGTTTTTGCCGATTGTTTTTTTCTCATAACCATTATAATCTGATGTTTTATCCTGGCCAGCAGCTGGGCTTGAAAGTCGGGGAATACGCTGTGTAAAGCTATATACCAGAAACCCCGTTCTCTAATAACATTACTCGGTTCCCACGAATATAATTCGTCAATACCAGAAGTAGGTTTTGCTTCAGAAGTTTCTAAGTATTCGAATATATAATCGATTCCAAATCTCTTCATTTTCTTTTTAAGCTTTCCTTCACTCATTTCACTCAAAAGATTTTTTCTATTTTTTAATGATTTTTCATATATTTCTCCTGAAGTTGAATATGTTAACTTACCGTATTTATATTCGATGTAAGGAAAAGAGAAGAAGGTCCTTTGCTTAAAAAACATCATCATTCTATAGAATAACACGTTTTTTATATCATTATCTACTACAGTTTTTAAAATATCCTGGGCTAAAATAGACTTAAAATTCCGCTTTAAAATTTTTATTTCATTTTGATATGTTAATTCAGTTCTCGCAGGATATATTTTTTCTATACATGTTTTATATTTGTCAAATAAAAGGTTGTTACTTTGTATCTCAGCGCCTTCAAGAAGTGGAGAAGAATCATAAATCATGGGCGCGTTTTTATTATTGTAATATAGTGTTTTCAAATATATAAATAAACTTGAATTTTTACATTATTTCTTGTTTTTTATGAAACCAATTTTTATAAATCACTCAGTTTTGACAGTATTTTTATGTTTTTAGTGTCAAAAAACATGTAAATTTGTTTATATAAAACGCATTTTTCAATCTTGTCATTTTGCAGAGACATTACAAAATATAAGTGACATTTTTACAGAATACAAGTAAATACATTAAAAAACAAATACATTAAAAAATAAAAACAATATATTAAAAAATATATTTATTTTTTTTTCAACTACAAGCTTTATTTATTTCGATAGATATTTTTATTTTTGAAAGAATTCACTTATATTTTGAAACAATTTCACTTATTTTCTGTAATAAACTCGTTTTATATTTTGAAACAATTTCACTTATTTTCTGTAATAAACTCGTTTTATATTTTGAAACAATTTCTGTAAGCAGGTTTGGTCTTACAAACTCTTATACACAAACTTTTTGAGCTTCTTTTTCTTTTGTGAAATTACTGTAAAATATAAATTACGTTTTCAGGTTTAAAGAAGGTATATATACCTTCTTTTAGTCGTCAGACTGTGCCTCAAAATGTGATTTTTGTTTCTAGTGTGTTGTAAAAATCAAAACAGCGTGTTGAATAAAGAAGGTTTAAACTTTTGTATAACATATCTTTGTATAAACAAACATTATAAACCCAAACATAAACTAAATTGTGTTGTAACGCTCAAATAAAACGATAAAAGGAACGACTGTCAAATGGCTGTTTTTTTATGAATAAAAACAATATACACAAAGAAATGTTTATTTGTTTTTACTAAAATATTGAATGTATTTGTGTGTGTGTGGGGGGGGGGGGGGGGGGGGGGGGAAGAAGAATGTTTTTTTTAAAAACATATTGTTCCCGGAGACCGAAGGAAAACAAAAGAGACAAAAAACCTGTTTAGT
>SBJP01000599.1:0-12760 GCA_014805705.1 Cucumispora dikerogammari
GAGGTTTAAAGCGTTAATGTTTATATTACCAAACTATCTTGGCTTTCGTGATTTTCCGATGACTAGGGGGGTTATTTTCTCACCTTATAAACTAACACAAAATAAAATTGTCAATCTTTCTTTTTCCAACTTTCCACTGGCCAAGTCGTTCTTATCTAACGTAAATATTGAGCTATGATTTTGTCTCCAAAATAAACCCGTTTCATCACAATTAAATACATTAAAAGACTGATATTGACGCAGTTTCTCTTCATATACGCGTTTAAATTTAATGATATTATTCTTATCTACCAAACCAGCTTCTCTCGATATTTTTTTTTACCTGCAAATTATGCCGTTTTTTAAATTTTGCAAGCATCCATCCGACCCAATAAAGTTTTCAATTGAAAGCTTTTTGGCTAGCAATATCCCCATTTCTTTTATATTAACAGAAGAAACAATTACATTTCTTCATTTCTTATTCTGTATCCATTGATATAATATATTATCTATTTCAACCGTTTTTGTTAATTTTTTATTTCTTAAGCTTATGTTTGGAATATCCATCTGAAGATAAATTATTAGTTCATCTCGGTTTTTAATGATCTTGTTAATGACTCCAAGCGAAACACCAAACTTCTTCGAAAGAGATCGCTGACCTAGCTTTGGGATGTCTTTGCTATATACTGCAGTTTTTCGCTTTGATGTTAAATCTATATCACAGTTTTTCTTTCTATCGCTGTTTTTTTTTGTAATCATGGTAAGATGTTTTGTTCTCTATTAAATCATTTTAACATATGCTCTGTTTTTTTATTGTTTTTTATGAAACAATCGCGTTTTTTAGAAAGTTTTTTTTTTACTGTTTTTTTTGAGTGTTCACATTAGAGAGCGGTCTTCGTCAAATTTAGTTTTTTTAGTGTTCACGTTCACAGAAGAGAATGTATTTTAATATAGCTTCAACTACTAAAAAAATCAGCTTTTTTTGTGTTCACAGTAGAGAATGTTCACTGTACCGATAAAACAGTAAGATTAATGTTTAATAAAAATAAAAAAAATTATTTTCATAAATTCAATGAAACAAACATATGAAAACTTTAAATAACAAAAAAAAAATTTTTAATTATATAAATAAAAAATTTAAAAAAAAAAATACAAAATTTTTTTCAATACTTAAAAAATAACATTTTAAAATCAATCGCGTCAATAAGTAACTTGACTTAAAATAAAAATTTGAAAAAAAAATATTTTATTTTGAGATTTTTCTTTTATACGTTTTTAAAAAATAACTTACAATTATTAAAATTAAAAAAACAAAAATAATAATATAAAACTAAAAAAATAATAAAACATTTTTTCAAATCATATATATAATTAATTATAATTAATTTTGAAAAACACTAACTAATCATTTAATACTAACATATACAAAAAAAAATATTTATTTATTTGAAGCTGGAAAAAAAATAACACTAATATTTATATATATATATAACTGCAAAGAATTTGTTTAATTTAAAAAAAAAATTTTTTTCAATTTAAACCTTCCATATATTTAAAATATTTTTAATTTATTTAATTTAAAATATTAAAAATATTTAAAAAAAAATGAAAAAAAATTATCATAAAAAACACATTATAGTTAAAATAATTAAATTATGTTTTCATAAATATAAATTATTATTATTGAAATTATACTTATAATTCATAATTATAAAAAATTCAAAAATTTAAAAATAATAATTTTTTCAAATTTTCCATAATGTAATTATTTTATTTTTATATTGACTGAAAAGAAAACCTTAAATCACATTATATATTATATATATTATTTATTAATTACTTAATAATTTGTTTATATAATTAAAGTTATAGAAATAAAAAAAAAATTTTTTTATTTTAATTAATTAAAATAATTTATATTAATCTTTTATTTATAACCAATGTAACAAATGTAACAAATGGAAATTGTAGAGATTTTTTGCAATTTTTATGTTTTTTTTTTCAATTTTTATGTTTTTTTTTGCAATTTTTATGTTTTTTTTTTCAATTTTTATGTTTTTTTTGCGGTTAATAAAAATTACGACAAAAAACTTTTAAATATTAAAATACATTATTTTACAGTATATATTTAATTTTATTATTTTTCATACTATACACTATATTGTAAGCTTTGTAACATTAAAGTAAAATACGACAAAAAGTCAACTGTAAACAAACACTAAAAAAATAATGTTATATATTTGAAAACCTGAAAACCAATATAATATAATAATTTTTTTAACAATATAATAATTTCTTAAATATATACTAAATATTTTAATATATAATATAACAAACTAATGATTTTATAAATTAAAAAATTGGCACTAAATGTTTTCTATATAAAAAGTAAATAATGTTTACTTAATAAGGTTTTTTATATTAATTATAATATTATAATATAACCCTTAAGTCAAACAAAATGCAATATTTTAATAAAAAAAATGTCTTAATATAAATTATTTGTTTAAAAAACAGATGAAACAAAAACAAATAGAAATAGAAATGTTAAATAAATCTTTTATATAAAAAAGAAAACTATATTTTCACTAAAATATTTATTAAACCTAAAAAACATTAATTATATTTAATTGTAAACCTTAATATATTATAATTATTAAACTTAATTATATTTAATTGTAAACCTTAATATATTATTAAACTTAATTATAATTATTAAACTTAATTATAATATATAATATTTATAATTAATATAATTATTTATTTACAAATATAATGCGCGTAAAGTTCTAAGATATAAAAATTTAAAAATTTTTTTTATATTTTATTTCAATATTTAATATTTACTAAATTATTAACAAAAAAAATCAACAAGATATTAAATATTTGATTTATATTATATATGTTAATTATGAAACCTTAATAAACAATCATAATATATATTTATATATACATTATTTATATATACATTATTTACTAAAATTTTTTTATGACTTTTACTATCAAAGAAATTATTATTTAAATATTTTAATTATGTGATTAACACTTTTATTACGTTAAATAAAATATTTATAATTGCTATAAGGTATTTTAATCTTTATTTGACATTATAATTGTATTTATATTATTTATATTTGATATTTTTGAAAAACTTTTTGAAATCCTAGGGTCTACTATTATTTTATTCTTATTTTATTAGTTAAAAAAATCTCTATTATTATTTTATTAGTTAAAAAAATCTCTATTATTATTAATCATATATATTAATACATTACTACTAATATATATTTTTATTTAATTATCTGAAAAAAATGTTATATTTAAAATAAACACTTTTACTATTTAATATATAAAAACAATTAATAACAATATAACAAACAAAAAAATTTTTAAAAACAAAACAATATTTATTTTATAAACAAATTTTATTTTTTTTTCACTAAAATTCTTTTAATATATTTATATATAATAAATTATTTACATATAAAAATATTTTACAATACTATTTACTTATTTTTAATTACAATACTATTTACTTATTTTTATTGACAATATATTTATATTATAATTATAACAATAAAAGCTTTTAATTAAATCAATAAATGAAACTAATTTTGACTGTTTTTGTTATTTATAATGATTATAATGATTATAATGAATATAATGATTATAATGATTATAATGAATATAATGATTATAAATACAATAAAGATTATAATGATTATAAATATTAATTAATACTTAAAAAAATAATATTATATATTTTTTCAGCTTAAAATTATAATCAAATTTATTTTGTTTTTTTTATATTATTTTTAATTATATTATTAATATTTTTTAAATGTTTACTGAAATAGGAAAATTATTATATTTGTTTTTTTTAAATTATATTATATTTACTTTTTATTAGTTTCTTATGTAAAATTTTTTATAATTTGATATTTTTTATTTACAAATGCTTTTAAGTCAATTACTTTTTTTTTTATTTACAAAGAAAAAGTTTGTTGTTTTTGTCAAATATCATTATATATTATATTATATATTATTATAGTAGGAAATATTTATATATATTTAAATTATTAAATATAGGTAAAGTGTCTGAAACTTTTTTATTATTAGATAAAATAGTATGTATTAATCCGTGTAGGTGAAATAGATTCAATCCTATTTATAAAATTTAATCCTACTGATAACTTGTTATTAGTAGCCACGGCTGAGCCTACCTTACTATTATTCACGCTAGTGGATAATAGTATGGTTGGGGAGGGTGAATGGGTGGGTGGGTGGGAAATCTATACCTGATTTATCAGGTATAGACAGCGCGACTGAGTCAGCTAAAGCTGGCGAAGGAGAAGGGTGGAAGGGTGGGAAATCTATACCAGATTTATCAGGTATAGACAGCGCGACTGAGTCAGCTAAATCTGGCGAAGGAGAAACCATCCTATTTATAGGATGGTTTCCTACTGATGAATTAATATCAGTAGCCGCAGGTGGGGCTGATAAGTCGACTCTATCCAATATAACAACGCAGGAGATATATTGTATAGGGGAGCTTTATCGACCATAAATGAAGGAGGGTGGGACCGGACGAAGGCTATTATTATTTTACTATATTATATATATTATATTATAATATAGTAATAAATATAATATAGTAATAAATATAATAATACTAACCATCTTACTTTAATATTATTTATCTTATTATTACTTAATAACGTAGCTTAAAAATAAGTAAATTAAGTCGGTCCTATATTATATACTTAGATTAATAAATATTAGATATTATTAATTACATTATATAATATTATAATATAATAAATATATTATATAAAAAAATTAATAAAATGACGTCATTTTTATCAAAAAAAATCAAAACAAAAATTTTATTTTTATATTATTATATAATATAATATAATATAAAAATATAACAAACCGTGATCAAACAAAACCTATAAATAAAAATAATAATAATATAAAAATAATAATAATAATAAATCAGGTATAAATAAACAAAAATATAAATAAAATAAAAAATAATGCAAACAATTTCATGGATCGACAAACAAACGAAAATAATGAAACTTTAAATTTATTTAATTCTAATATTAACATTAATTCTAATAATAACATTAGTTATGACTCTGGTCAAGCCAATAACCAGAATCTTACTAGTAATTCTAACTTCATTAATGACCCCAACTCCATTAATAACCAGAACCCCATTAATAACCCTAACTCCATTAATAACCCTAACTCCATTAATAACCCTAACTCCATTAATAACCAGAACCCCATTAATAATTCTAACTCCATTAATAACCCTAACTCCATTAATAATAAAGAATATAATAATAATAAAGAATATAATTCTAATTCAAATAATAATAACCTAAATAATAATAAGGAATATAATAATAAAATATATATAACAAACACAATATACGATACACTTAAATTAAAAGACAAAATTGAATTATATAATTTCTTTACTTTAATTGGTTATAGTGAAGAGTCTGTAAATAAGAATCAAGGAATTTTAGATAATATTATTACTAGTAATAATATAAATAATATTAGTAATAATATAAATAATAATAATAGTAATAATATAAATAATAAAGCGTTAGGCTACTTTTATTTAAACTTAATAACACAAACAAGCATTTTTTATAATAATAGTAATAATAATATAAACACTAGTAATAATAATAATATAAACACTAGTAATAATAATAGTAATAATAATATAAATAATAGTTTAGATATAAAACACTTGCCTTTAATATTGGATTTACTAAATAAAGAAAGTTTGTTTTTTAATTACAAAAGTGTTTCTGAATATTTGAATTATAAAGAAACAAAGGAGGCTGAAAAGACGTGTAAGTTACTTATTAACTTAAAGGAAAGGTATTTAAATAATGAAAAATATAGGGATATTATTTTAAATAATTATATTACTAATAATAATATTAATAGTAATGATTATAGTGAAGAGTTCCTTCACCCAAGCGGTACTAATATTATTAATAATAGTAATAGTAATACTGTTACTAATATTAATAATAATAATGATTATAATAACAGTTCCCCCCACCGCCCCCACCCACCCACCCAGTCGGTCACTAATAATAATATTAGTAATAATAATAATATAAAAACTAATACTAGTAATAATAATAAAAAATATAATCAAACTTTTTCAAAAACAATAACAAATACAAACAAATTAATAAGTTCAATAAACAATTTAGAATACAAAAACCTAATGGCTATAGAATATAGTGTAGATACTAGTGACTACGCAAGAATTTATAATAATATTAATAATAATAATAAACCGGAAATAGGTTCATATAAGAAATATATGAAATTAAATTTAAGTAACGCTACAAATGAACAATTAAAGTTATTAGGTAAACCTCGATATCCATTTAAAGTACCTTTTTTTAAGCCTAAGAGTTTATTTACTAGAAATATTAATATTATTAATAGTAGTAATAATAATAATAGTGAACTTGATCAATATACTACATATTATAATCCTCCTACAATTCATTATAATCCTTCTACTTCGCATTATAATAAAGATATTAATTATAATAAAGATAATAATTATAATAAAGATATTAATTTAAAAAAAGAATCATATATTAAACCTTATAAATATAATCAATACCAACAATATACTAATCCCAGAAATTCTATTGTAAATAATAAAGTAATAAGACAAATGATCAATAGACCAAAAAGTACACCTTACGGTAAGGGAAATATTAGTCCTATTAATCCTACTACTAATAATCCTATTAATCCTAATATTACTAACCTTATTAACTCTAATACTAATAATCCTGTTAATCCTAATAATATTAATAATAATATAAATAAAGACTATGATATTACAAATAAATATAATACATTTTTTGACGAGCTAAATAATCCTATAAGGCAAAGGGTGGACATTAAGTCTTTTAAAGATGAGAGTGAAAAGTATGTAAATATTAATAATAATAATAATAGTAATAATAATAATAATACTAGTAATAAAGTTACTTCCCACCGCCCCCACCCACCCTCCCAGGCGGTTACTAGTAATAATAATATAAATGATAATATTAGTAATAATGATTATAATGAGGGTGCTCACCACCGCCCCCACCAGCCCACCCGGGGGGTTACTAGTAATAATACTAAGAATAGTGAGGATGGCCACCACCGCCCCCATCCTCCTACCCAGGCGAACCTTACTAGTAATAATAATGAAGTTGCTCAAACAAACCTTACTAATAATATAAACACTAATATAAATAATAATAATATAAACACTAATATAAATATCAATAATATAAATAATAATAATATAAATAATAATACATTTAATATAGAAGATTTTAAACCAACAATAACAAATATTCATTTTCACAGAACAATAAACAAATTATTTAATAGAAATTATATTAGACCACCAACACCAATAGATTTATCAAATAACTTTTTTGAATGGAGACGTAATTTAAGAACATTATTAAATACTTTAAATAGTGTTTTATTTCATAAACATATAATTATTTCTAATTTAATATTTAAATGGGTAAAAACATTAGAACAGAATTTAGAAACATTTGTACCTTTTGTACCAAATAGTAATGATGATGTTATTACAAGTAATAATAATAGTAATAGTAAGCCCTTACATATTAACTATATATTGAAAATGATTAAGGAATTAAGTCCATATTTAAATTTAGATTTAAATAATATTCAATTATCTAATGGTTTGAAATGGTTGTTTAGTTTATTGTTTAAATTTTTTGATGTTTATAATTTAATGTGTTTATATTATAAGGAAGGGTTGAGTATTGATTTAAATGAAATGTATAAAAAGGGGTGATTATTTTTTTTGTTATTATTTTTTATGTTATTATTTTTTATGTTATTATCTATTTATGTTTATCTATTTATGTATTATCTATTTATGTTATTATTTTTTATGTATTATCTATTTATGCGATAAATATTAATATATTTGAGATCGTGTCTTTCTTATGTTTAGACACTTTAGTGGATTATATTAAGGATGGTGAATGAGAATGATAGTATTTTATACCTGCGGTTAGCAAATATAGACTGCGCGTCTGAGGTTGATAAGCCGACTCTATTCAATATAATTGCGCTAACAGATATATTAAATGAATGAGCTTAATCAACCGAAGGAGGTGAAAAGATTCGACTCTAATCAAAAAAAATTGCGCTCACAGATATATTGAATAGAGAAGCTTTATCAACCGAAAAAGTGGGTGGGTATTGGTATTATAATATATAATTAAAGAAATAGATTTAAATAAATAAAGTTTAATAATTAAATGATATAAATTTTTCTCCAACTAAATAACCTTCGTTTTTTATTATATTAGTTATATTTTCTAAATTAGTTGTAATTCCTTTTAAAATTAATCGTTTAATTACATCAGAGATTTTTATTACGACTGTGTTGTTTATATTATTGTTCATATTAAGTACTTCACTAAACATATCATTTATTATAAATAGGATATTTCGACTATTATAACTATTAGTATTTAAATTGTTTGTGTCATCATTTATAATATACTTAAATAATTTGTTATATAATAAGGGTTTATGTTTATCTGCTTGTGTTGCTATAAAACTTTCAATTACAAGGGATATTGCTTGATTTATGTCTGTGTTGTTTACGTAAGTGGAGAGTCTCATTCGTGCAAATGATTCGGCGATTCGTATTATTGATTCTATACTTCTTACTGTTATTATTTGGGATGTTGTGTATTGGGTGGAGAGTGAGCGTAAGTCAAGATAGGCTGATGTTATTCTTTTTATACCTGTAGTGTGTAGTTGGGGTGAAAGAGTTCTGGCGTGAGCTATGTAAGATGAGAGTAAGGAAGTGTCTGCAATATCTGTCGATACCTTATTATCAACAGCGAGCGAGCCTGCGGAAGAATCTATCCTATTTATAGAAGAGAAACCCACTGTTGAATTATCATCAGTAGCCGTGACTGCGTTCCTCTTACTATCAGCGGATGAAAGTGACGATGGCTGGGTGGTTGTGTTCATTCCATCTGTTTTATCAACTGAGAGTTTTCCCGTATTGAATAATAACCTATCGACAAAATTATTATTTTCAATAAAATCACTTTCAGTAAACCCACTATGACTTTTAAGTATAAAATTGCTCATAATTAAATCCCGCTCAGTACTAACTTCATCTTTCACTATCATAACCAAATCAAATCTACTTACTAAAGTCTCTTCAATGTTTATATTCGCTTTAAAACCGATCCTAGAATTATAAACACCAAATTTCGGATTCCCAACAGCAATAACTGAACACCGGGCGTTTAAACTAGTTGAAATCCCTGCCTTACTGACAGAAATAGTTTGTTGTTCCATACACTCATGAATAGAAACTCTGTCATTGTGATTCATTTTATCGAATTCATCAATGCAACACACTCCTCCATCTGAAAGAACTAATGCCCCGCCTTCTAAAACCCATTCATTGTCATTATTTAACTTTACTGTGGCTGTAAGACCGACAGATGAAGCACCCAGTCCTGAAGTTAATATACATTTTGGTATTATGTTAGGTATTGTGCGTAAAAGTTGCGACTTGGCTGTACCTGGGTCTCCAATTATTAAAAGATTAATGTCTCCACGCGTTCTGTGTAAAGATTTTGTTTCTGTTTCTATAAGTGAATCCATAGATGTTCCCTGTTCTCCCGTCTTACTTACTCCACCAAATAAACAACACAAAATTCCCTTTTTCACATTATCCATTCCATAAATATGTGGAGCTACTGAGTTAATTAATATTTCCTTAAGGTTTACCTTTAGCGCTAACTCTTTTATATTATTTATTCCCAATGCATTATTTATATTTACATTATTATCTATATGATTAACAATGAGTAGTTCCTTGAATCCTGCACTGTTTCTATTATTACTAATATTATTGTTTATAGGAATTATCCTATAAATACCACTAACAGATACCTCCATCCCACACTTAATTGTATCTATTAAATCCCCAAATAAAACACAATTAACAGATTTATATATTTTATTATAACTAATGCCCTGTAAGGTTATTTTCTGTATATTAACATATTTACACTTATTTTTATTAATAAATAAAGAATTACTTTGACATTCTAAACATTTCTTATTATAATTATTAAGATTGAAATTATTAACTGTATATAAATAGAAATCCTCTATATTAATATAATTGGTTATATAATTACATTTAATACATTCATATATAAGCTCCTTTATGCATTTTAATATTATGCTTCTATGGGTTACAATTCCTTTTATTTGAATATACTTATTATATAAGGAATTGCTAAGGTTATTTATATTAATTATATTATTTGACTCAATTTTTATATATAAATATTTGTGAATTAAATTATAATTTGGGTAAAGTTTACTGACGTACTTAATTAAGACATTATTAAACAATGTGAAGAATTGGTATGAGTTATTTATTAATATTTCTTCAAGGCCGTGATCTTTTATGTGTTCATATGATATTAATAAAGAGGAGGAGTTTGTTATGCACATTGTGGTTATTGCTGTGTGATGTTTTGATAAAATTGTGCTTAAAATATTTGTAATATGTTTTATTATAATGTTGTTATTTGAGTAATTCTCTGTATCTAAGGCAATTGAATAAGCGCCTCGGCCGTGTAATGAGTTATTAAATGTATTACTTGTGTGTTTTAGATTGGAAATATTTATATTATTACGTGTACTATAATTGATATCTTGATCACTATCTGCTGAGGGTGAAGATGGCATAAGTTGGGAACTCGTCTGTAGTTCTTGTGTGGATGTATATATGTTTGTTTCATCGTCGTCATATGGTTGAGAGGTTTGGTTGTTGTTGAGTTTGAATAGGAATCTGGATTGTGCATGGAAGAATAATTTTATATTTTATTTTTTATATATTATTTTTTATATTATATATTATAATTGTATTAAGAGGAGCAAAAGAAAGATGAAGGAAAATTCACCAGAGAGTACTATTTTACTGTATTAATCATAATATAATACTAATAAACTAATATTAATGGGGAAATTAATGAAATATTAAAAACTTATAACCGAGCAACTAAACGCTAAAAATTAGCATTTTGGGCTTTAAGTGATGAAAATGTCGAAAACTTTTTTAGAAAAAAGATATTTCAGTAAAAAAATATAAATAAAATCGATTTTAATCTTCAGACCAATAAAAACAGAGACAGAAAAATTCGGTACTTATATCTATTTTTATCTATGATGCTGTTTTTTATGCCACCAAAAAGATTGCTTTTAAAACTTTGTCTTGTAATCTAAATTATGATAAAAAATAGAAAATTAGTTTAAATATTTCTTTTCAAAAACATAAAGACAAGCTAAAGAAAAAAAGTGTTTAGAAAAAGAATTTTAAATGAAAAAGAATGACCTCTTTATTGCAACAAAAATAGGTGTTTTTTAAAGACCAATATATCACTGCACAATTTGCGACATCTCATAATAAAAACTTTTAACAATAAGTTAAATCAACCGATATCCAAAAAAACAACATACAGAAATGTGATGAATATTGTATATGAAAAAAAAAATAAAATACAAATTGAAATTTAAAAACAACAGTTTTTTCATATTTATCTATTAGAGTCAGCGTTTAGAAAAAACATGTTAATACACAAACAAGCTTGCTCACAGAGCTTACTAGATTTTTTAGTTAAGTGTATTGTTAAAAAAAGAGATATTTTAAATATAATATTAGAAAAAACATATTCGCTCAAAAATAATATGTAATTGATGTTTATTTTACTTTTTAAAGCTGCTAGTTTTACTATAAAAGTTAGTTCCTAAATAAAAAAAAATGATAATATTTTCCATAAAAGAGACTGAAAATTTTTTACATAATTGTGCTTTAAAAATCAAAAAATATTTCTTTTCTTATATCATCTGAAATATAATATTAATAAAATCAATTTACAAGCGACAAAAAAGATTAACATACCACTTCATTTCAGCTTTTCTAACAAGTGAAGGATTTGATTAGAGACTTATGGGTATTACTATATTTATTTGTCTAATTTGATCAAAACTGTAACGTTTGAAAAACAAGCATAATAATACATAGTGTGTTAGTTCTATTATATAATAGTTCTCAGATAATGTATCTAATATATATTTACATAAGCTACAAGAAAATACGTAACTAATTAATATAAATCAAAAAGAGTTTTTTTTAATTGAGATGAGTTTAAAGATTTTAATTCGATCCAAGTAGAGAATGGTGTTGTAAGAGGTTTCTCTTATATGAAAGAACATCTAAAGAAAATGTGATTTCTTAACATTTTTTTTTTGAAAAGCCGATATACCACGAAGGACTTTTAATGAATGAGACTACGAAGACATTTCAATTTTACCTCGATACATCGTAGATTTTATTTGTTGAACAAATGGGCTACAAAAAAAAATTTTTTAAAGTCATATGTATCGAAAAACACATACAGTGCTTTTAAATTGAAATACATCACTTTGAAATTAATACAAACGATAAAGGATTATGTTTTAAATCACTACTTTTTTACAACTAAATGCAACACTTTGCAATCAATTGTAAAATAAAAGTGTTATGATAAAAAAACACTCTTTTTTGCAATCAATAAGCAACATTTAAATTTTTTCTTCAAGTTTTTAACCTTTTTTATGAAGCTGAAAATAAGAACAGCTTAAAACA
>SBJP01000600.1:0-12751 GCA_014805705.1 Cucumispora dikerogammari
TTTTCAATACAAATTGTTTTTTTAAAATATAAACTCAAAAACCTTTCAAATTTTGAAAACATTAATTGTTTTTGAACCTTAACATTAAAAACAAACAAAAACATGTTCACAAAAAAACAAATAACACTTAAAAACCTTAATTTCAAAAATACTGTCGCCTGTAAAAAATCCTAAATATTTTTAAAACTCAAATTAAAAGAAACTTTGGTCGAAGATAATCTTAAATTTTTTTTTAAAATTTAATTTTCAAAAAAAATAGTTTGATGTACGAAAACTTGATATTTTACAAACTAATATTTCTCAAAAAATTTAACGTTTTCTTGAAACAGAGTTTTTTTTGAAATTAAGATTCTAAAAAGAATATTAAGTTTTCGTGTATTAAACTATTTTTTTTTGAAATTAAATTTTGAAAAAAAAATTTAAGGTTATCCTCGACTAAAGTTTTTTTTAATTTGAGTTTTAAAAATATTTGGGATTTTTTACAGGCGACAGTATTTTTGAAATTAAGGTTTTTAAGTGTTATTTGGTTTTTTGTGAACATGTTTTTGTTTGTTTTTAATGTTAAGGTTCAAAAACAATTAAAGTTTTCAAAATTTGAAAGGTTTTTGAGTTTATATTTTAAAAAAAACAATTTGTATTGAAAAACAAATATTGTTTTTTTAATAAAGATCGTGATCAAATCGCACGGCGGTCAAGTGGCACTGCGGTCAAATGGTACTGCGGTCAAATGTCACCGCGATCAAACGGAACCGCGGTCAAACGGAACCGCGATCAAACGTCCGCACATCCTTTTTTATGAAAGAACTTTATAAAATGTTTTTTTCATAACATTTTCATTAAATTAAGAACCCGTCTACAGTTGATTAAAATTTTTTCACTATTGAATTACAATTTCTTTCATTTAATTGAAATATATTTCGAATTATTGATGATTGTATTTTTTTAGTTATGAATACACAATCAAAAAGTCTAGTGAAACACTGATTTTCAAATAGAAAGAAAACTATTCATTTGTTTTAAACACCTGTTATGATTTATTGTACGTATGTTTTTAATTATATATGATTCAATTTTAGTAAATATAAAGAAATCAAATTAATTAACGAAAAGATTTTAATTTAATATAAAAGGGTTTCAATTAACCCAAAAAATTTTTTAATTAAATAAAAAAGAACTCCAATTAAACGCGAAAGATTTAATTTAATATAAATCCTATAATCAATATTTTACTTAAACAAATGTTTGATTGTATAAAATATATTCTGAATATCAGCTTGTCTGTATAATTTTTTTTCTAAAAATATTTTTTATCTAATTAATCCTTTAAAGATATTTGCCAGTGTCTAATGAATTCGTTTATTTTAATTCGTAGATCATTGTTCGTTTAAAATATCTTTTTTTGAAAATATATCTGTTAAGTCCCTTTTTTATCAATTAACCTTTTTTGGTAGCAATTAATTAAATAAAATCCAACTACAATCAGCCTCCATGATTCAAAGCACAAATTTCTTATTCTTAAATTTATTTAAATTTCAAATTATTACAACAAACACAGATAACAATGTGGTGTATCGAGGTGAAATATATAAATCTCCCTACATCGAAACCAGAAAACATGTACCGATCAATGCACAATCTGTGCAAGCTGATAATTGTAGAGAAGATCGAAATAATATTGTATTTGCAGTTAGTTTATTCAAAGAAAATACAGAAGCTGAATTAAATATTAAAGAAGAAATCACCTTTAAAGCATTTTATATCGAATTCTATACAAAAAGCGAAAATGAAAATAAACAATATGTTATATATAAAATTCCTGTTTTTTCTAAACCATGGGTTTGGGGGTCAGAAAAAGATTGGCTTAAATGTACTGTGGAGGGTAATACAATTACAGTCACGATCATAGATCTTGATGAAGACAAACAGAATTTTTTTATTGAACTTTTAGAACTCTATTCTGCAGTTGCTTTTCGTTTTGTTCTTGGTTTTGAGACTGAAAATACAATCAACAAGAAAACAACAATTGTTTTAAAAACAAAGCCAAGCAAACTTATTAGTGATGATCAAAACAAGTTAACGATAGTCGATTTTGAAAACGAAATAGAACTTCTTTACTCTGATAATAAAGGTTTAATACAAACGGAAACTGACGAAAACAGAAGTCAACAGAGAGATACTGGTACGGCTGAAACTAAAAAATCTTTTTGGAAGAGAAACAAGTTTTGGATTTTAGGTGGTCTGCTAGTGATTTTAATAACAGGGCTTATTTGTTTTATAATAATCAAAAAGACACGTAGTTAATCACGAGTAAGTAGTAAGAGTAGTGGGCGTTTTATTTAAATTAAAAATCATTTAATTTCTTTTTTATTTTTCATAAAAATAAGCCAGTCTACATTCAATTATAGCAGCGCTTATAAAACCCTGAATAAAATAGTGTAAAAAAAACAACTCTTTAATTTTTAATTCCATAGAAACGAATTAATAGAAAAGCTCCCTAAGTAATAATTAGACACCGTAATTTCTGATAGTGTGTTACCTGTATATATAATTCATTGTTCATCACATTTTGATGACTCTTTCCCGTTTTCTTTTTTTTGGCTATGTTTTCAAAACCGAAGCTTTTTATATAAAGAACACTATTTCTCTTTAAATTTATTAAGCAAAGCAACATGTTTTTACTTATTTATTATTCGTCTTATTTAAATTTTTACTTGCATAATGTGTTAAACAATTTAAAATGAGTACTTGCTTAGTATCCATTCATTACACTATAACTTTTATTAAACAAACTACACTATAATTTTAATTAAGTAAAGATATTTAAGCAAAAATGACGACATTGTATAGTAATTTTCATATTGTTTATTTAGAACGACACTAAATTACGCATTTGTGTCGTTTATATACTCGAAATCGAACGAACAAACGAACTTTAGAAAAAAAAACTAAAAGTGTCTAGACGCGGGCTTTTGCGCCTAACGTCGACAAAGCAATCAATAAAGCGAAATCTCAGTTATCACTAGGGCTGATAATTTCTACTTTAGTTAGTTTTTGGCTTTTTTTAATTAAATATCTTTACCTAATTATTTCATAATAGAAATTTACTTAATAAAAATTATAATGATGAAATACTAAGCAAGTGCTTAAAAATGAATATTCAAGATTATAATACGCCACCCTCCAACCTTGTATAAATTATAGTGCGATTTATTACTATTTTTTTTTGAAAATAATGTTTTTTAATAAACCTTACGATATTTATTTATGAAAATCTATATTATAATGTCTAGGGTGTCAGGCTGATTGCTATAAAATTAAAGGAAAATAAATAAAAACGAAAAAAAGCCGTTTAATCCGTTTAAAACATCGCTTTGTTTGAAATCCAATTGGGTTTATTTTTTTTCTTGACTTATTTTAATCTTTGATGTCTTATTTAATAAAAAAAGAATTAGAGACACAAAAAAATTTAGAAACCATTTAGAGTTTGCGATTTACGTAAAATTAATTTACAAGGTAAACAGTAGAAGTTTTTTTTAAAAATCGATTATACAGTAAGTATTAAGATGACTTTTGTAATATCAACATCAATAAAGTGCAAAGTATCTTTAATTTTATCTCATAAAAACACACAGAATCTAAAAAAATTGACTTAAATCCTATAACTTTTAGATTACGAAATAAAGCAGCATTTTTTGATCAAAAAATGTGCATTTGTTCGTAAAAATACAGAATTGTTTTCTTACAGGTTTAATAAGGATTTTTATCCGTCTAAGCTGTATTTCGAGTATTTTTCAATAAAATACAGATGTGATAAGTTTGAAAAACAAGGTAATCAACTAATATATTAAAAACGAATAAGGTTTTATAAAAAAGCATTTGTATTTCAATAAAATATCGTTTTTTACATAAACTAAAAGATATTTTATTTCGTTAGTTAACTTTTTGTAAAGCTAGTTTATAGAAATAAAACTCGCTTTTTAAAAATTAATTACATCGATTTTTAATTTTTAATCTCGATCTTAATTTTGTACATATAGACCTGGTGATGAAAATGTTTTCTCTGGTTCGATGATAGTTAATCTAGATTTATTAGCTGTTATAATGTAATATTAAAATACCTCACTTTAATATCGATAATTCAAAATAAGTCATTTCATTAAAAAATACTGCTTTAAGGCCTCTGTATATATTTTTTTTATTATTTCGGCTTGTAGTTTTTCTTTCAATATCAAGAACATTACTGGTTTTTTGGCATCACTTGTTTTTTGATTTAAACTATAATCTACTGCGCCACAAAAACGTATTTTATTATTTAAATTATTTCATCGTTATTTTTAGCTTTATTACTAATATTAAAACTTTAATATACATTAATTTCGTTAATATATTCTGAATCATATAAATAAGAAATATATCAGAACATATTATTCTTTTCTTTCATATACGAACAGTTAATTTGTCAATGACCGCCCCCAGAGTAAACTTAAATTTAGAAATTTAGCAGTCATAGATTTAAGTGTTATAACAGCAGTATATAAGTTTATGTCTGCTATACACAAACCATATACAGCTACTTTTATAGACAATAAAAAACACATTAGATCGTTTTTCCATCGAAATCTGAAGCAGATATGTTTATTTTTGACTTTATATCAATTAGGTTATTTAAAAGTGCTGTCTCAATTAAAAAAATTGTACAAACAGATGCAGTAACTCACCAAATAGTTTCAAAAACATTATACAATGTATGTCCTTATCGATTTTATCATTTACATAGTTCTGAAAGTTATCTTTTCTTAATGAAGATCTTCTATATAAATTAACAATAGATTGAACTTTACTTATGAGCGAGCTTGAGTCACTATGTCTAATAACAATAATAATTTTTTTTGTTATGTGACTATTTCAAAAACTTCCTTGTGGTCATGCATCTACCTGGCTTGAGTTTTTCGCAAGCAAATATTCTTTTTTATCTTCGTTATCTTTTGTCATATCTTTGATATTTTTATATATTGCGTTCACGGCCGTGTTATATGACAAATATAAGTGTTGTCTTACTCCGCTTGGTCTATCAGTTTTTTTACAATAGAAGCTCTCCTATATGTTGTAAATGCAATAATATTATGCAGTTTAATATTGTACAGAGTTTACACTTTTGCATTTCAATTTGGCACAATTGAACAAAAATTCATTATTTTGCACTTTAATTTGACATTTTGGCACTTTAATTTGACACACATCAGCTAAAATCCATTATTTTGCATTTGCTTTTGGCACTTTTGCATTTCAAATTGACACTTTTTCAATTCTATCTGACACGTAAATTAATATACAATAAATTTATATTACAAAATTGTTGTTTTATATAAACGAATGGGTTTAAAAATAGACATGATTTACAAACCTTCTAGGTTCTTTTGTTAGATGAACAAGAACTTTTCTTTAAAATTAACACACAAGAGTTTTTTCACAGTATAAATTTTTGTATATTAACTCGTGTTTTAAATTGAAGTGTAAAAGTGCCAAATTGAAATGCAAAAGTGTCAAATTGAAATGCAAAATAATAGATTTTAGCTGATGTGTGTCAAATTAAAATGCAAAAGTGTCAAATTGAAGTGCAAAAAAATGAATTTTTGTTCAACTGTACCAAATTAAAATGCAAGTTTTCTAAATATAAGTTTAAACCCCGTATTTGTTTAATCGTTTAGATACCTTAAATTAAACCACTGCAGTTATAGACCGGCTATTTGTATAATAACAGTTTTCATAACTGCTTCATCGCATGAAAAATAAACTTCATATATATCTGCTTTCTTCGAAGTCTTTTCGTCGAGTGGTACATCTATTCTCTCTTTTACTAGCCCCAAAAGATTATCTCTATTTCTCTCATTATTTTATTGGCAAATTCAAGAACAGTTCTTTTTATTGTATTCGACGATTTAATAGAAGACCTTCATAACCGTTCTCTGAAAACAAATTGCTTATACTATACGAGGCACAAAAAGTGTTAAAAAAATATCAACAACTACCACTTCGGATAAAACACGATCGAGACTCTCAGGCGCATTTTTTTTTTGAAGACTTTGTTTATTCTAGAGGATTATTTTATATTATTCCTGTTATTCTTTGCTGTAATGCGAATATATTCTGTCTTTGTAGTGTTGAGCTTGTGATGTGTTGTAATAAGTGCGAGAGTATTGCTTATACGTCAACTTGCCGCTTTTATTATTCTACACATTTTATACACACGCCTCTGTTCAACTTGCGTTTCATTAAAACATTTCTACACGTTAACTCTCTCATCGAAGCTATTTGCATAAATCAATCGGATGTTTTTAAACGAATGTTCTATCTAAAACGACAAATTTAATCGATATTTTTTCCACTTATATATACTCTTCTAAAATGTTTTTAAGTCTTTAACACATTATTTATAAACTTATAACTCTCCCACGAAACACAAATAAACTTATATTGACTGGCTAGAGAATAAAAACTCATATTTTTTAGTAATGAGATGTAAAAACAAAAAAATGATATATAACTGCTTATCAATATTATTTTTTTTAGACTTAGCCTAATATCTGCTAAAAAAACTCAGATAAAAGTTTTTTTTAGGTGTAGTAAATATTTATGTTTATTTAATGTTATGTCTCAAAAATGATTTTGGACGAAGAGACTAATATACTAATCGTTAGATCTCTGTCTGTAATACTTTTTTTTTATTTGAACAGCAAACCAAAGCAGCATCTATAATAGCATAAGCGACAAATAGACTTTTAGTTTTTAATCCATGCGCTTGAATTGTTTGTTTATAGTTTTCGGTAATTAACGGTAAACTTTGTCAATTTATCGGTAATTATCGAATCTGTGTTTTCGTTCTTTTAACTGTTTACTGATAAAACAATTTCAAAATCGTTTAAAAAAAATTCGTTTTTATGACAATATTGTGCCACTGTTTGAAAGTATAAAGAATTAGAAGTAACAATAATCAATAATGACAGAAAAAAACGTTTTCTTTAATTATATTTAATATTGATCTAAAAAAACTTTTTCAAAACAACTAACATTTTCTAATGAATTCTTATCAGAGATAAGTACAGACGCTAGTATGTAAGCATAATAAATTATATAATGTAGGATAAGCAAATAAAGTAAACGGACAATTTAAAAAACCAAGTTGGCGAATTTTTATGCTACTTAAAAAAAAAAAATATAAAAATTTCTCAGAATTAATAGTTAAGAAAGACGTAAAGTTTTACAATTTTTTTGTACTTATTAATTTTGATATCTTTTTTATCTTTATTTAATTATGCTCAAAATAGATATTGTTTTAATTTACACATTAATCATTGAGACAGAATATGTTACTTCTATTTTATTCGAGTTATTATTTTGAGTCTTGTGTGTTAATAATCTATTGATGTTTTTTATATAATTACGAGTCTCTCAAAATAGGTATTCTGGCTCAAGAAAAACAAAATTTTCTGGTGAGACAATATCTGTAGTAAACGTGAAATTTAAGATTAACGCTGGCTGTTTCTCAATTATAATACTTGCTTTTTTAACCGTTCGTGCGAAGTTATAGGCGGGTTATGTTCTTTTGATCAAATATTCAATGAGTTATATCAGAAAAAAAAATTTTTATACTAAAAAGATTACATAAATAATGAAGATCGTCCGCGAAAAAATACAAATATTTTCAAAAAATATTTGTTTGTATATTTTTTGTTTCTGTTTTTGACTCACTATTTTTATTTTTTACTTTTTTCTCTTCATTTATATAAGAGTATATTAACATTACGTTATTTCCCGTGTTTCTATCTCTTTTTTATTTACTATAGGGTTTATATATGTGTTTCAAGTTGGCCTGTTTAAAAATGTTGTCATAATAGCACGAGAAACCCGTATTAAAAATATGTTATGCTTCACATATATGATACTTTTCTCATATTTGTTTTTTCTAAATTATGTTAGATTGTGAGTTGATTGTGTTTTTAAAATAAAAGACGATCTTGTGTATTTTAAAGACGGTCGATAATTTTTAATAGTTAATAAGATAATATAAAACTAAAACGTAAAAAAGCTGAAATAGTAAAATACAGTGTTCGTTACATTTTCTTATAGATTTGTTAGTCAGAAATATTTTACAAAATGCATATTTTCTATCAAATACTATACCGGCGAGTTCTTAATTAAATACATTTTACAAAATAATTTTTACAAAAAAACATATCAAAGATTCTACCACTTTTTTTCGTTAAAATCTTGATAAGAGCCAAAGTTGTTTTTTTAAACGCTTTATATTAAATGTGTCATCAGAAAAATTGCCTGGGATTTCTTTATCGATTCTTATAACTTAAATATTTTTTAGATAAAAAATCTATCGTCGATTTAGCGAACAACAAGTCTACTTCTACGATTTACGATAAACTATGTTTTACAATTGACCTGGGTTATCAATAAAGTTATAAAAAACTTTTTTTTTAAACATAGGTTTCATAAAATTAAGATTGCAATGTATTTAAATCAAAAAAATAAGTTTTTTTAAACATCTATACTATATAATTAAAAAAGTAGATTTTAAATAACAATAAGCTTCCAAATAGTTTTTCTTCAAAGTATATAATTTTTTATAACATCATAAACGAAAGTTATATTGGCTTTGGATACAAGCGATATTCTTTATCACCTTTAATGTTATGTTTTTTAAATTGAAAATTGAAAAACTCTCTTTTATTTAAGTAACGTAATTGATTCAAATTTCTAAATTATATTGATTTATAAGTTAGAAAGTTAGTTTATAAGATTGAATGTTTCAAGAATAAATATAATATATTAAAGAAAGTGTTTTGGGTCTTTTTTTTACTTTTGAGTTAACGTTTTTAAATGAGACGTTTTTATTAATAAACTGTGTTTATAAAAAGTTCTCATTCAAAAATAAGAAAACTATTTTAATAACGAAACTTTTTTTTTTAGCGACATCTTTTTCTCTTTTTATAAAAATTAAAAGACACATATTTTCTATTTAATAAAAAACTACGTGTTGAGAGACAAAAGATTGTCTTGAAAATTAAGCGAAGAAAATAAAATAAACCAGAGAAAATTGACAGTTCGAATCAAAATATCTTTTTTTCAATTTAAAAAAATAAAATTTTTATAGACAAAAAAAATGTGCTCAATATTTAACTAATATATAAAAATGAAATATAGAAAATTAAAATATAGATCTAAGAGAATCTTAAATTTGATTTGCATCTGATATATGTTTCTGGCTGTAGGAATGCATTGATTATATTTTTTTACACTTTATTGAATGAGGCAAATAGATGTGCCTCGTTAAGAGAAACAGATTAAAAAGAATGTTGCTCTGAAAAAAACAGAAGAATCTTCAATAAAAAGTTTTTGAATCTTAATCGAATGACTATACTTCGCGCAAGAACATAAAGCTTTTTTTAAATCATTGAATGAAAAAAACTGAAACGGCCGACCTAAATATCGTAGTTGGTTTTTTTAAGTAAAAAATTTTCAAACGAGCCGAAATGACTCTTTATTATAAGCCGCCGTTCAGATGTTGTTTGTTAGACTAAGATTATTACTACTAGACAATTAAAAGACTCAAAGCCAAAATGCTTTTTTGTTGTAATAAAATTGAAATGAAAAATAAGATATATTTTGAAAAATTACAACTAGCAAAGTAGAGTTAACGTTGTATATTTATCACAGGTATATCGTGTAATATACAAACCTGTAGTGCTAAGTCGAGCACACTCAACAATAAACACGGTTTATTGTTCATTACTGGATTAAAACCTGTTCTATTGAAACTTTCAAAATAAAAACTAAGCACATAACGCTAAAAATTAACACGTTTTTACTTTATTATGTTAAATGCAAGTAACATTTATTCTTTAGTCGAATATTTGATGACGCAAAAAAAAATTTACAAACAATTAGTTGCTTAATCACATTTTCTGAAATAGATTAGTTGGTATACCAAGATGTGTCATTAAACAATTATCGATTGTTTTTTTAGAATTTTTGCTTTTAGATCTCATTCAGATAAAGATTAACCACTTGAATTATTAGAAAGATGTTACTTTTAGGCTAAAAAGTCTTCAGAATTAAAAAAATAAAATATTTAAGTTTGTTTTTTTAACTATCTTTCAAACAACGGAATTTCTGTTTAACGTAAATAGTACATAATATGTTATAATTAGTAGTCTAGGAATGTTAATATATAAAATAAATCACAGGTTTATGTTTTTTAGATTTATAGATATTTAAGATTTTTCATATGAGTATAATGCATATTTTAAGAAAAGAAAGTATCGATAGATTGAAATATTTCATTTTTTTCGTAAAGCATCAATTTCAAAAAAAATTTTTTGACTTCCGAGTTTTCATTCAAATATTTTTTAATTTATTATTATCCGTTTATATTGACTTAATTTATAATCTTTATTTGGTCGCGACTCTAAACAAATACATAATTTTAGCTCGCATATTAATGAAATAAAATACTTCATTTTTATGAAAGAACTTTATAAAATGTTTTTTTCATAACATTTTCATTAAATTAAGGACCCGTCTACAGTTGATTAAATTTTTTTCACTAAAGAATTACAATTTCTTTCATTTAATTGAAATATATTTCGAATTATTGATGATAGTACTTTTTTAGTTATGAATACACAATCGAAAAATCTAGTGAAACACTGATTTTCAAATAGAAAGAAAATTATTCATTTGTTTTAAACACCTGTTATGATTTATTGTACGTATGTTTTTAATTATATATGATTCAATTTTAGTAAATATAAAGAAATCAAATTAATTAACGAAAAGATTTTAATTTAATATAAAAGGGTTTCAATTAACCCAAAAAATTTTTTAATTAAATAAAAAAGAACTCCAATTAAACGCGAAAGATTTAATTTAATATAAATCCTATAATCAATATTTTACTTAAACAAATGTTTGATTGTATAAAATATATTCTGAATATCAGCTTGTCTGTATAATTTTTTTTCTAAAAATATTTTTTATCTAATTAATCCTTTAAAGATATTTGCCAGTGTCTAATGAATTCGTTTATTTTAATTCGTAGATCATTGTTCGTTTAAAATATCTTTTTTTGAAAATATATCTGTTAAGTCCCTTTTTTATCAATTAACCTTTTTTGATAGTAATTAATTGAGTAAAATCTGACTACAATCAGCCCCCACCCATGATTCAAAGCACAAATTTCTTATTCTTAAATTTATTTAAATTTCAGGTTATTACAGCGGGCACAGATAACAATGTGGTAGTGTATCGAGGTGAAATATGTAAGTCTCCCTACATCGAAACCAGAAAACATGTACCGATCAATGCTCAATCCGAGCAAGCTGATAATTGTAGAGAAGATCGAAATAATATTGTATTTGCAGTTAGTTTATTCAAAGAAAATACACAAGATAAATTAAATATTAAAGAAGAAATCATCTTTAAAGACTTTTATTTCGAATTCTATACAAAAAGCGAAAATGAAAATGAACAATATGTTAAAAAAAAATTTTCTGTTTTTCTTAAACCATGGGTTTGGGGGTCAGAAAAAGATTGGCTTAAATGTACTGTGGCGGGTAATACAATTACAGTCACGATCATAGATCTTGATGAAGACAAACAGAATGCTTTCTCTTTATTTCTAAAAAGCCATTCTGCAATTGCTTTTCGTTTTGCTCTTAGTTTTGAGACTAAAAATGAAATCAACAAGAAAAAAATTGTTTTAAAAACAAAGCCAAACAAACTTATTAGAGATGATCAAAACAAGTTAACGATAGTCGATTTTGAAAACGAAATAGAACTTCTTTACTCTGATAATAAAGGTTTAATACAAACGGAAACTGACGCAAATAGAAGGCAACAAAGAGATACTGGTACGGCTGAAACTAAAAAATCTTTTTGGAAGAGAAACAAGTTTTGGATTTTAGGTGGTCTGCTAGTGATTTTAATAATAGGACTTATTTGTTTTATAATAATCAAAAAGGCACGTAGTTAATCACGAGTGAGTAGTAAGAGTAGTGGACGTTTTATTTAAATTAAAAATCATTTAATTTCTTTTTTATTTTTCATAAAAATGAGCCAGTCTACATTCAATTATACCAGCGCTTATAAAACCCTGAATAAAATAGTGTAAAAAAAAAACAACTCTTTAATTTTTAATTCCATAGAAACGAATTATTAGAAAAGCTCCCTAAGTAATAATTAGACACCGGAATTTCTGATAGTGTGTTACCTGTATATATAATTCATTGTTCATCACATTTTGATGACTCTTTCCCGTTTTCTTTTTTTGGCTATGTTTTCAAAACCGGAGCTTTTTATATAAAGAACACTATTTCTCTTTCAATTTTATTAAGCAAAGCAACATGTTTTTACTTGTTTATTATTCGTCTTATAGGGGTTCCCTATCGTTAACGGCAAATTAATTTTTTTTTAATTAAAAATATATTTTTCCCTATCGTTAACGGCAAAAATGTTTTTTAATTAAATTTATATTATATTTCCCTATCGTTAACGGCATTTTCCCTATCGTTAACGGCAAAAATAAAATTGTGATGAAAATTAACATGTCTGACAATCAAAACCACGAACCGCGAAAACGAAGATCAAAAATATCAACAGAAACAAGACAGCTTGTCATTTTTAAATACAATCAAGGCCTGTCCGCTTCTCGAATATCTTCGGATCTAGGCCTTCCCAGATC
>SBJP01000601.1:0-12750 GCA_014805705.1 Cucumispora dikerogammari
GAAATCTATGCCTGCTAATTTATTAGCAGGTATAGACACCGCAACTGAGCCTACCTTATTATTATCCGCGCTAGCGGGTAATAATAAGGTAGGCGGAATAGATTCTATCCTATAAATAGGATAGATTCCTACTGATAACTTGTTATCAGTAGCCGCGACTGAGGCTGATAAGTCGACACTTTCCCTTATATCTGCTAGCGCAGATATAAGGGAAGGGGGAGCTTTATCAGCCGAAGGAGAAGGGCGGGTGGGTGGGGGCGAGCGGTGGATATCTTTATTATATTATCATATTATATTATATAAAAACTAAAGATTTGGCTTAATATATTTTTTAGTTTAATGTAAAAAAAAATAAACATATTATAATAAAATTAAATAAAGTATGTTATTTGCTAACAATTTATCTATTAAATATTATTTAAACCAACTATATGATAAAATAGTGAAAAGGTAAATGAGAAAAAAAACTTCTTAAATTAAGAAAAGTTACTATGAAATTTTTTTTAATTTCTAATTTTTAATTTTTATATTTTAAATTATTGTCACACCCCACAGCCATCCCCCCACTATATTTTTATTATAATATTTTTATTATAACTTTACTAATATTTATTTTTCGTTTCGTTTCGCTCGTTCGTTTGTTTGTTTGTTTGTTCGTCTTGCTATTTGTAGATAAAAATAGTAACATTATAGCCACGTAGCTGAGCTGTTATCTTATATAGTAGTAATCTATAGAAGAGCCGCTCGATACCGGGTATACGCTCTTTTTTTTTTATTTATTTAATATAGTTATTTCTTTAAAGAGGGTGTGTGTTTGGGGTGTTTAATAATTAAAAATATTTTTTGTTTTTTTTCGTTAACTTTTATAATTATAATGGAATCTTCATTAAAAACAAGTCTTATGTTCAATATAAGAGAATGCTCTGTTAGATAATCAGAAAAGGTTTAAAAAATATTACAATAATATATTATCGATTTAAGTATATTTTCAACTTAAAAAGGCTATTTTTTGATTAATCAACAATAAATCATTCGGTTTTAGATAAATAAAATTAAATTTAAAAAACGATAATATAGAAAAGAAAAATTTTTATAAAAACAATGGAATTAAAATATTTAAACAAAACATGAGGTTTTTTTCAAAATAAAAAAAATTAAATTCAAAAACTTTTGTAAAGAACAATATCATACAAACACATTTAGAATATACAAAGTACTACACACATAAAAAGAACTTAGTTGTTTATAAGCGTCATGTAGGCAATATTATAGAAAGCGTGTTTTGCTGGGGAAATAGTTTTCTGTACAAGATTATAAGTTCAATCATCTAAAAAAAATTTTTATTAAAGTTCTCTAAGGAAGGTAAGTACTACCGCATTAAATTCTAATAGTTACAGTTTTAGAAATGTTTCTGAATACTAAAAAAACGCATACACGAAAATAAACTTTTTTTTTGATTAGCGCTGCTCTATGTCTAATTGACGTTTAAAATAAATAGAAAGTTCTTGAACTCTCGAATATGTGAAACAGTATTTCTATATAATTAGGTTGCTGAGGAACGTTAGTTAATAACTTCAAATAGATTAAAAAACTTCATTATTCACATTTTTTTTTACAATATGATTTTATTGTATGTACTACAATTACCGTTTATTTGAGAAAGATATATTGATTAAATATATTTGTCAAAAATAATGTAATTTATAATTTTACGACAGTCCACAGTTTATTTTTTAGTAGATAAATAACACAGAAGACATAAAAGACGTTCTCCACTGATATTAAAAGTACCTGGTGGTATATTAAATAAGATTTTAGCAGAAAAAACTATGTTCTTTTTTTCAAAAATCTTCGATAAACGCAAGGTTTTTAAAGATGTATGTATGTCACTATATCGGTTTAATTTTAGTTTAACTTTGGTTATAAACTCTAACCTTATTGTCTTAAAATAAATAAAAAAAAATTTTTTTTTTTAGTTAAGTTTTTTCTTTTCAAAGTATATATAATTTAAATAATAAGTAAAAGTTAACCTGTTAGTTGTAAAGATTTTGATCAACTTTGTCACTTTAGCAGACGATTATACACTTAAGAAATCAAATTTGTATCTTTTGTAATCATATTCGTCACTTTTAACAAAAATTGTTAACATATTAAAAACAATTTTTTTTTCTTGTTATGTTAAATTTATATATTATCTATCCCAAACACGACTGATCGACAAGTAAACGGTATGATTTCAACAGTAAAAGAAGAATACCAAACGACGACGATACAACATTCAGCCCTGACTTATATACGAAACTTTTATCAAAAAATATCAGATAATCTACTCTGCCTTGGCATAATCAGATATAATAGAGGAGATTCATTTTCTTCGACTTTTAATCTACCCGAGCTACTTAGATCTACGTAAACTCAATAGTAAGCGAGTAAGTGAAGAGAAGTGCAGCGAAAACACAACAAGCGTATGTAACAGGCGTCAAAGTCTTAAAAACGAACAAGAAGAAACTATATTCAGCAGGGTTTATAAAAACCCGAAACAACGACAACAAATAAACTTAAAAACCAACTGTGAGAAAAATGTTATAATTGATCATTTTTCACAAAATCTTTTCTAAAAAAGTTTCTTTTTACAATACAGAATATCTATTTGGTTTCCGCCTTCAGAAATAACCTATTGTAATTGAGAAGAGCTTAGAATACACACTTAATTACATAAAACTAAAGGAGCATATTTATCATCGAAAATTTGTTTTTTTAGACGAGATGCGATAAAAATTGACTTCGCGTTCAAATAAAGGCGAGTCGTGAAAATACTGCGTATGTTTTTCTTTTTGAATCCGATGTTAAATATCTCAACACTGCTAGTTTTCACGAAACAAAATCATATCAATCACACTATAATAAATCAAGTTTTCAAAAGTTCGAGTTTTAAATATTTCTTAATTAATTTTAAAACGGCGTGTCATAAATTAAGAATAACAAATTATGTGTTTATTATGAATAACGCAAAGATTCATCATTTCAAAGACTTTGTATAATTCTTGTAGAACAACGTTTTAAATACACATTATCATCGCTTTACTGAACGTTTTTTGGTTGTTTCGAACACGTCTTTTCAGTTTGAGTTACAAAGTAGATCGGTCAGTGTGTGATAAGGATGTTGAGCTGACTGCAAATAAAACAAATAAGTTTATATAAACGACAATTCGACGTGTAAAGTTTGTTATAAATAATTATTTGATATCGTAACTTAGCTTTGAATAAATAAGTGATGTTTGAGCAAAAAAAAATAATTAAGAGGGCTTTTCTATTTTACTATCTAAAGTCAATAAAGACGAGGTTGTTTTGAAAAATGGCGGAAACTTTAAAAAAGTAGTGAATTTGAATTCAAAAACGACAAAAACTATCAAAAAACACTATAAAACGTAAAGTGTTTATCGTAGGATAAAATGATTATTTAATTTATTGAAAAAACGCAGAGTTTTATATAACTAAAGGGATGAAATAAGAACAAAAAACATAAACAGAGTGTTGTAATAAATAGAAAACGAATAAGAGTGTTGAAAATAGGCTTAAAAGAGAATTAGAAGCACATAATATAAATCGTATGCTTTAGAGTAAAAATTAAAACAATGACGCAAATTATTTCGAAAATGGTGGGCTGTTATCGGGGGTATTTAAGGTAAATTTTAATACAAAAACAGTTTCCGTGTTATATTTTAAACTTGAAAAATTGTGATACTTTTTAGAAAAATTAATAAATAATCATCTTATGTGCTTGAAACAAAAAACAAGCAGTATTAAAATGCTGTAGAATTGAGCAGTGTAAAATAAAAACGAAATATGATAATAAGAACGTTTTGAAAACACAGAGGATATTCCAGGCGAACAGTGGAAAGTGTAATAAAGCATATAGGAAGAGTTGGGAAACAAAAGAAATAAAGGAACCGTATCGTTGTTTAAAAACATTAGAAAAAACTTAAAAAAATATAAAAATTTAAGATTAATGAGCAACCATGTGAACCTAAATGATATGTCAAGGAAAGCTCAGCAAGGACTTATCCCTATGAGAGATGTGATAAAATCCCACTTTGATTGTACAAGTATTTATGTGTCAATATCAAAAAATAGACATTTTGATTTGATCGGGGCTGTAGAAGACAACAAATAAAGAGGTTGGTGATACTTTTACTTTGAAGAAAGAAATTTAGGTGAATTTGATAAATATATAGTCATGTTGGAAACAACTATATATAATAATGAAGACAAACCGATCCACTTTCTTAGCCTGTGTTCATTTTTTTGTTTATAAATGCAACAATTTCACATTTTTTCAGATTTATTTAAGTGTAAAAGAGTCTTTTTTACAGCATTTACTTAGATAATAGTTCAGAACAGTATCTTGTAGAATCAATTCAGTTAATAATCTGTTTATCGACATCGCTATCGGAAAAACGTTCAGATATATACTAGAAAATCACACTGCGGGAGATCGAAGTTTGTTGCAAGAAAAGTATTTCAACTTTTTTTCGGTTTATTATGACTTTAAAAAAAACAATTAAAAAAGGAAATCATAGTTGTGCTAATCCCCCTAAAATGTGTTTTTATATTAAAAAAATTTTTTTTTGGGGCACTTTTTGTCGGTATCTAATGATAACGTTCATTAAATTTTGGTAGCAAATCGTACAAGAAAAAATATTTTCTTTCACTGAAAATCTTGTATCGGTCACTAATAAAAAAACACTCAGGTATGTTAATATACCCGATCTTTCGTTTCATTGTGTATTTAGGTGAAACAAACAAGAAATCAAAAAACACACGAACTAATTAATAAAAAAAACAGCATAAAAAATAACAATCAAAGGCAAAGACCATCAAAAGAGGTTTTGCTGATAACGTCGAAACATCGATTATAAAAAGAGTGTTTCTTCATTAATTTTCAAAAAATTTGTTTTTAGCCTAAATAAGTTATAATATACTTTTACTTAAATAAATTATAATAGACCACATCTGTGGTGTAAGGAGAGTATCTTTGGCCTGGGGCAGAAAATAATATATTTTATTATAAAAACACACAAGCAACACACTTTAAACCAAAACATTAAGATTCTCCATTATTTCTTGTTATTCAAAGTATATTTCACTAATCTTGTTCATCAGAATTGCTACAAACTTTATCTTATTGATAGATTAAGTCGCAACTATGAACTTGGGTGAATACGTTTTGTTTTCATATTCGAAGGTATTGGCGAAACTTGAGTATCGTTTCTATAATATCCAATCATCTAAAGAAGCCTGGTAAACTTTTAATAGAAGTTTTTTAATTTATGATTTATTGTCAACAAACTTTTGATTCGTCTGTAGAAAGAAAAAGACTGTAAACAGTGACATGAGAGAATCAAATATATTCGTAAAAATTTCGCTATTCATTACACTTACATATATATTGAATTCTTTTCAGGCATTCGACGATAATTATATTGCGCAAGATACAAACCAAAGTGCTGTATTGTTAACTTCAATCGCTATTGAAAACTTGAGTGGAAACATTAAAAAAAGTAGATTAGAACTTGACGATTTCGTTTTAAAAGATAATAAACTAGCGGATGCCTTTCTAATGCCTTTATTTGAACTAAAAAGTGAAAATGATCATGAAATTGCACCTAATTTTGAAAATATACACGACTTCAACAATGTAATTTTACATAAAAACGCTATTATAGGTAAATATCATAGGATTGTTGGTCAAATAAAGTTTGAAAAAACAAATAAGCCTGTTTCTATATGTTTTGTGTTGTGTCGAGCACTGTTTATTTTTAAAAATCCTGCTACTGGAAAATTAAATCTCTATGGACTGTTAAGTTTAGAAGACCCTATAGAATTAAACGAAAATAGTGATAAGCTTAAAATTGGAGAATATGAAGAAAAGAACTTTGTTTTTCATGCAACATTAATAAAAAATGAAACTCCTGTTATCATACGCACCATAAACGGACAGAAAACTTGGTTTTATACACTAGAACTTCAAAGCGATTTAAAAAGTAAGTCTTTTCATATTCAAGTTTCTGAAGGGGGAAATGTTACATTGGTGGATGAGAACACAGACCCGAAATACATAATTATCAAACCATACAAAGAACCGAGTGTGGGTTTAGTGTCGCCCCCCAACACTGACAAGCAAACTATAGATACTATATCTTATAAAAAACAACAAATGAATTTCGAACTCATAAAACAACCCTTAAACATCAAACCAGATGTTCTAAAAACGAAAGTCAGTGACAAAAGCCCCCAAATATATATTGAGGAACGAGAAGCCCCCCTGGAGGCTCGTATCATTCCCCAAGTTGAAAACGTAAATCCACATCTGGTTTTAGAACAAAAAAATACAGCAAATGATTCGCTTGATATGTTCCTTGCAGATGAATTAGAGATTCTGAGGGAGCTTTTGGAATTACAAACTAGACAAACAGAACAATATAGATTAGCCATAAAACAGTATAAGAAAAAACAGAAACAACTCATTATTGATTTGGAGGATCACCGAGAAAAATCTCAGGCACAAGAAACAGAGCTTTTAAAAACCAAAAAACAACTTGGGGAAACTGAATCAAAATTTGAGAACATAATCTCAGAGTTAAAAAAAGTAGAAGAACGAAATAGGGATCTAGGAAAGAAATTGGAAAAACACCAGGGTGATGCAGACGAAAGAGAGAAAGAACTCGTAGAAATTAGAAAAGTTCTCAGTTTAACTGAAAAAGAATTGATAAATATAAAAAAATGGTTAAAAAAAAGACGAATAGAGGATATAGAACACAAAAGAAGCTTTTTAAGAAATATTCCGGACTCGATAGAAACTGAAGAAAAACACATCGAGAAACAGTTTGAAAATTTTAAAGACATAGGAGACTTAGTAAAAATAATACAAAGCTTTGTAAATCACCATAAGACTATCACAGAGCAATTATTAGGTTTAACAAAACGAGAAGATGATTTTGAAGGGATCATAGATACAAGTATTAGTAAGATTAAAGATCAAGAAGAAAAAATCAAAGGAATTGATGAAAGGGTAACAGAAACGATAAATGTTCTTGAAGAAGTCGAACTTGATAAAATGCAACTACTCAAGTCTGTAGATCAAAGAAAACGGTTAATAGATAAAAAGAATCAACTTATACACACACCAGCAGATCAATTAACGAATACAAACAGAAAAACATCAGAGGTTTTAGAAAAACAGTACAAACACTCAAGAGAAGAACAAATAATAGCCGAAGATGCAAAGAGACTTAAGGGGTTTTTAGATACAGAGCATAACTTGAAAATTGAAGAATATGACAAACTCCTTCTTGAATTATCAGAGCTCCAAAAAAATCTTATAATTTCTAAAAAGATGGAGGAACAACTGAGAAAAGCGAAGGAAAAAGATGATCAACTAATAAAAAACATGAAGAATCTTCTAATAAAAGCCGATGTGTATTTTAGAAAAAATGAACAAGGTAGTAAGCGCATACAAGCTTCAGAATGCATGAAAGTACAAACAACACAAAAAAAAACAAAAAATGATCAGAATAGAAAGCGCTCGGGTCTTAAAAACAAGTCTAAAAAAAAGCAGGATACTAAAGATAATAAAAACGTGTGGTTGTTTGCTGTTGTATCTTTGTTGTCAGTCGTTTCTGTATTGACAGTAGCTTATGTTTTCGTAAGTTGACTTCATTCAAAGAGAATATAAGATGATAGCGAGTACTAATTCGAAATATTTGGAAAAAGTTTTTCATAGTTGAACGCAATTTTACACAAATATTTTTAATTTTTTTTAATTTTGCCTTTTATATATCGGATTGGCATAGTAACCGAGAACTTGATAACAAACTTATTATGTTAAGCTTTTTTCAAACCCTCTTTTTTTATACTTGATATGAAGCAAGTCTCTACTTTGGGTGCTGCTTAAAATTGATTAGTAAAAACACTATAATAAATAAACCAAGAAAAATATTATCACAAATCAAGAAAAACTTTGCAAAAATCAAACTCAAATAATTTTTGTATTCGTAAGAAAGGCGGTGATTGAAAAAAAACATTATTTTTGAAGACTAGCAAAAAAACCTAGGCTTGCGTTAATCGAGTGCTTTTTTTTAAAAAAGTTTTTGTTCTTTAAGCTGTTTTTTCATGCTATATATTTTTTTTTATGATCATTTTTTTTTATTATCATTTTTTTTTATTATCATTTTTTTTTATGATCATTTTTTTTATCTTCATTTTTTTTTATGATCATTTTTTTATGTTCATTTTTTTCACGTGCATTTTTTTCACGTTCATTTTTTTTATGTTCTTTTTTTTTCACGTTCATTTTTTTTCACGTTCATTTTTTTTTCACGTTCATTTTTTTTTCACGTTCATTTTTTTTCACGTTCATTTTTTTTTCACGTTCATTTTTTTTTTCACGTTTATTTTTTTTCATGTTCATTTTTTTTTCACGTTTATTTTTTTTTATGTTCTTTTTTTTATGTTCATTTTTTTTAAATTCATTTTTTTTAGGTTCATTTTTTTAGGTTCATTTTTTTTAGGTTCATTTTTTTTAGGTTCATTTTTTTTAGGTTCATTTTTTTTAGGTTCATTTTTTTTAGGTGCATTTTTTTAGGTTCATTTTTTTAGGTTCATTTTTTTAGGTTCATTTTTTTAGGTTCATTTTTTTTATGTTCATTTTTTTCATGTTCATTTTTTTCAGGTCATTTTTTTTCATGTTCATTTTTTTTCATGTTCGATTTTTTTCATGTTCAATTTTTTTCAGGTCATTTTTTCAGTTTCAGTTTTTTTCAGTTTCAGTTTTTTTCAGTTTCAGTTTTTTTCAGTTTCAGTTTTTTTCAGTTTCAGTTTTTTTCAGTTTCAGTTTTTTTCAGGTTCAGTTTTTTTCAGATTCAGTTTTTTTCAGGTTCAGTTTTTTTCAGGTTCAGTTTTTTTCAGGTTCGGTATTTTTCAGGTTCAGTTTTTTTCAGGTTCAGTTTTTTCATTTTTGGTTTTTCCTAAGACATCGATTCTTACGATTGCTTTGTCGTATGTAAGGCATGATATAAATAAAGTTTCGCCAGTTCTGTTGTTTTCTTTCTTATTTTTATTAAAGTAGTTCGGCCCAGATCACAGATTTTTTAAGTTAGAGGTGGTTGTGAAAAATACAATAGTTGAGAATTACACCTGGGAAAAGATGCATTCGAGTTTGGGTTCGTTAAAAAATGTAACTTTAAATAAAGACACTTTTGTTCTACAAGTTCTTTTCTAGCATATATAATAACCTCCCATGAAGTGTTTGGGAACTGATGGAGTGCATTTCACTTTTGCATTTTTCGCAATAAATAATGCATGGAAGCGTTCCTTTAATTCGTAGAACTTCTATCGCTTGATCTTGTAATCTTGTTTCGTGGCTGCCAAAGATTAAATTAATTTACATGTTTTTTTTTTGTTTTTTTAGTATTATTAACGTTTTTCACGTATGTCTCTACTTTGGAAGTCAGTTATTTGAAAGTTGTCTTTTTTGTCAAAAACACTAATTAATTTTCAGTAGCTCCCAAAGTAGAGACTTGCCCCTAAGTCTCTAATTAAGATTATAATAAATATTTTAATTAAAAATATAATTTAAGTCTTTAATTAAGACTATAGTGTAAGAGAAAGATACTAAGCAAATACTAAGAAGTGCTAATTTAGTGGCGAAATAAAGGTGTAAATTTTTTTAGTTTCCCGTATATTCAATATCATAACTACCCGCCAATAGTGATACACCAATAAGTGATATAGAAAACCACTACAATCAGACGACTTACATATATTACGTGACGCTGTAAGAAGAACATATTTAATTCGATTAACATAATATTGAATCGACAGTGTATCAGTTTTCATTAACAACAGTGTACAGTGTCAAATCATATCGCCGAGATAGTCTGTGTTTTGAAACAATCCTATAAGTATAAATAAGGCTTTTTATTAATGATGATTGTATAGCTTTTTTTTTTCTAAATAAAGAAGAGCCTTGTGTTTTATTTTAAAGAATTAAGTATATTAGAAAAGAAAAAAAAATCAATTAAATAGAGACCTTTTTTATTTAATAGAATTCGTTTTTAATTTTATGATGACAGTTTTCAAATGTAATTAAATTAAGAAACACTAAAAAACAGAAATTAATAAACATTCATGTCGCTCGAAAATATTTTAACTAGGCGCACAAAAAACACAATAAACGACAAAATTAAATCAGTTAAACGCTGTTGTATTAGTAAGTAGATCATCATTACAATAAATAAAACACAGAGTCTTAAAAAAGAAATAGTTTTTGATCTGCTTAAATTAGCGGTACTAATCTTGAGATAAAGACTTTTAAAAACTCTATTTTAGTCTCATTATCTGAACTTAAAAACCAGAATGATATCGATATTAAATCATGATTTAAAAAAATAGTAGAAATTAATAAAGCCGTGATGTGTAATAAGATTTTTTTCCTTAAGCCACAAAAATTTCTCTGTCTATTCAAATATAAAAAAGACAATCAGAAAGTAAGATATTGTTTTCTTAGGTCTTCTGCTACTTTCATTTTTAAAAACACTGTTACCAATAAACTATGTTTCTACTTGCTTTTAATCCAAGAAAACTAAAAAAATTTTCCAATTTAAAACGATATACTTAGAGTTAATGTACATAACGTGAGATATCATTTTCCTTTATTTTTCCTAAACAAAGACAAATATTTAATTGACGTAAAAGTCACAAAGAATAATAAAACCGAAGCATATAAACTAAATCTACTTTCAGATTAAAAAAAATCGTTTTTAAAATTTTTACTACAGATTATAACGAATTTACATTATTTAATACTAAAATTGATAATAAATATTTGTTCATTACACAAAACAAAAGCGAAGAAGCATCAGTCTCTTTGATAATGATATCATCGAAGAATATATAATAAAAAACCTAATATATATTTTGAGCCGTCTTGATAAGAAAAAACAAAACACATTCTCTTCTCAAAACAGAAAACCTGAGTCCTGAAGTAGCTATACTCAAAAATACCGCTGTTCTATCTGTTTAATTAATCAATAATAACAACAATAACAAAAGCCTCAGAAGCAAAAACGGGGTCGTGCCTTGAAATCTGAAGCAAAACAATTTAAGCCTACAGCTGAACACGTAAAACGGTCTATAAAAATTTTAGCGAAAGGTTATATAAAAGTAATAGAGCTGAATGAATACTTGGTTTAAACCTAGTGTTTATTTTTATTATAGCGCTTTTTTTCATAGTATTTGAATCTAATATATTCTCCTATAGCTCTAATTCAGAAAACTAATAGACCAGTATCGTTTGTTTTAATAAAACATGTTTTTCTTTATCTAATTTTATAGTCTTTTTCCAACTTAACAGTTAATTTTATAAGACCCATAGATTTTTTTTTCGAAATGTTCTTATAATATATATATTAGATCGGAACTTTCTAGTCTTTCTTATTATTTTATTTTTCAGGTAAAGTTTTTTTGTTTTTTGCCTACTCTTTTTTCTTTATTATACTTTTTTTATAGATATGAAATAAATTTTTTTTTTTACTTTCGAAATGACAATAATACGTTAAAAATTGGTAAACTAATTTATAAAGTGAATATATAACTATCAAAATGAAAATATTAACTTACAAAGTAAAAATAGAAAAATTCAAAGAGAAGATAGTAGCTTTTAAAGGGAATATAGTAACTCTTAACTTACGAATCTTTGTAATTTTTTCTGGTAGAACGTTTGTTTCAAATTCTTTATATAACTCTTTTTAGTTTTTAATTATGTATCTAAAATTATAATCTGTCATTTTGAATTATAAAGCGTCGAAACAAGTTTAGTTTGAAAATTTAGCGTACTTATCTGTTTTTTAAAGAAGTTTCGAAATAATGCTTGAATTTGACAAACACGTTCTATTTACTTTGATCTTTAAAAAAATATAAATGTTTTAAATCGAAAACTAGAATCTGTTTTTTTTAAACATAAAAACCTAAAAAAAACAATTATCTTAAATCATTTATTTAACCAGAGAGATATATATCGTTTTTAAAAAAAATTTTGCGTAAAAGTTTTCACTTAAAAACAATTACATATATTTTTTAAGTACAAAGAAGCAAGTAGAAAATTTGTGGCTTTAGTAATTCTTTCGGGCTTTTATGTTCGAATAAATGAGTTTTGTTTTTGAGATTTCAATAAATAATCTTTAGTTTCAGGTTCAAATATTTATATTGAAATTTTTCGGTTCAAATAATGAAGCTAAGTTTTTTCGATTTAACGTTTATATAGACACTTTCAGAATCAGTAGAAAAAAACCTAACCTCAAGGTTTATAATTAAAAAAAGATAGTGTTTTTTGAGAGCTTGGGAGTATATAGTTCATTTGAAAGAGTCTTCACACAGTTTGACTGTTGAAAGTTATCATTTTCATTTTAAATGTTATTATTCGCATTTTAAAACATATTGTTGACATTCTAAAAGATATTATCTTAACATTGAAAAAAACTTTTCTCATTTTGCAAGTAAAAAAGTATAAAACAGTCGATACTGGTCAAGCTTACTTCTCCGCTCGTCCTCGATTCGCCAGATATTAAAATGACGTCATTTTTCTCTTTTCGTCAGAATACGGATAATAAAAAAATTAAATAATGTATTAAGAGAGTAAAAAAGAAAGAAAAGTATTTGAATAAAATAATTTAATCGGTTATAAAATCCACT
>SBJP01000603.1:0-12718 GCA_014805705.1 Cucumispora dikerogammari
AGTGATAATAAAGACAGATCTTTAAAAAATACTAAAAACATCTGAAAAAATAAAACATTTTTTTTCTTTTTCTTGTTGTTTTTTGAATAACGAAACAGAGCAAGCTGTCTCAATAAAGCACACGATAAACACAGAAAAACTATTGTGTTCTATATAAAACAAAACTGCCTGTATATAAAGGTGATTTTTTGCGCAAAACGTAAAAAACTAGTACTTTTTCTCATAACAAAGCTATGCAACATACAGATACTACTTTCCTCAACGTTCTTCGATAATCAAAACGACAATATAAAATGATAAACATGATGAAAACAAACTAATGTCAGAATATTTAAAAAATATTTCAAACATGTAATGTTTTAAATAGAGGGTTTGTTTTTTATCTTGCAAATTTTGTCAGAACCAAGCTGTACTGTAATTAGTCAAATTTACTCGATAAATACGGAAACTCGAACTTTTTTTAATTAATTTAATAATATTAGACTCGCTGTTTTTTATTCGATCAGCTTAAATTTTACCACATCTACTTGAATTTAACAAACTCAGTAAGATTTTGAGAAAAAAGGCCCGTTTTGACTAAAATATAGCTTAAACGGCTTATTTTTGATTTAATGACTCAGTAAAAACAGTAATCATTTAATAGAATGACATATCATCTATAAAAAAGAAAATATTCACAGTCGACCTCGCTAGGATTAAATCTCTATGTTAAAAGATGATTTTAATAATTATAATATATAAATATAAAATAAAGTGAGCTTGTGAGTGCTATTCCTACAAAAATATTCATTTAAGGAAAGAAAATTGTGTATAAGAGAATATCTGCTTCAATTTTTTACATAATTTCTCTAAACAAAAAAATAGACGAAGGATACTTTTTTTTAACAGTTAACTCACATGTTATTTAAAAAACATAAGTTCTCGGTTTCTAAAAAAGTACCATGTGATAAATATAAACTGAATATTATATTTGTCCTGCTCGTGAATTGAAAGTTTCAGATATAAAAAATGAAAAAGTAGGAAATTAGTAGTAGTATAGATTTAATTACAGCTGAAAAAAAAATTTAATCTATTATTTATTTAATGACATGTTAAATTACTTTAAATCAGATTTGTCTTAGTAATTTGTTTAGTTTTGTTAACTTAAAAGATTAGTTTTTGTATAATTGAAAAAAAAAAACAAAAGATCAGCTCGTAAATCACAGTCTTTTAATTAAAAGTGACTTTTTTTTAAATGCTTTTCGTAAACCCTTTAATAGAGGAAACTCTGTTTAAGCCAATATTCACACCCTAAACTCAAGCCCGACTGTATTTACGAAAATTTATAAAAAAACACACAACTTCTAAATCTATAGAATGTTACATAAATGCTAAAAAACGACCGCAAAAATAAATATAAAACACGTAGTAGCGTTTTTAATTTAACAGAAAAAAATTGTTTTTTTTCATAATACGTAATATATTACTCTTATAATAATTTTTTTAATATAGAAAACCAGCTTTGTTTATCAAAACAAATTGTTTTTTTAAAGACAAATACTATATATATATAAAAAAGCATTAATATAAACCATTGCGTCATATAAATATTATATAAAAAATTATATATTAAAAGATGTTATATTTTGATAATTAATTCTTCTATATACTAACAAAAAAAAATATACACAAAAATTAAACAGTTATGAAAAAAATAATCAAAAGAAAAAATCTTACTTTAATAACAAAAACGATAAAATTACTAGTTTTTCATCCAAACAAAAATTTTTTTTAAATTACTTACAACTTTAACAAGCAAATTATATAATCGTTTTCATTTATTTTTATTCTTGTATATGTAAATATAAAAAAACTTTTTTCTTTCAACCTATATCTATAAATAATATAAAAAATTTTTTTTTCACAGATGAACGGTTTTTTATTAATTTTTGTTTTTATTAAAATACAAATATTCTGTGACGTTGGTTGGTTTTTGATTGTTATGATGTTTATTAAAAAGAAAGTGGTAAAACTATAAAGTCAATATTTAGAATCAGATATTTATATATTTTTTTTCGTTTTGTAAAATCTTATTTTTTGATACAATCAAGGCAGAGTTTTTTTTAGATCTCAATTAATTTGTTCTTGTTAAGTAAAAAAAACGTTTATATTATTATATAGATTCGTACATATACACCTTTGTGGCCAGAGCTAAACATTATCTTCTTTTTTCTTTATTTTTGTTTTTATAATAATTAAAAACATTTTTGCCGTGAATTAATTTTACTGCGGATACTTTTAAGTACAAAATTTGTATTTTTAAAAAAAATTATAAACAACGAGTTCAACCAATTTGTTAACAATCCTCCTTAATCAATCAAAACTGATTTTTTACAAGTAAAATTAGAAATAATAATAAATTTGTTAAAGATTTAATACAAAAACCAAACTCCACAGCACATTTCCAAAAAGTCAAAAAAACTTAAAAAAAAAATATCACACACTTACTAACCCATAACAATAAACTTTACGAACACAAAACAATTGACGTTAAATATTTTCTAAATATAAAACAAAAAAAATTTATATCGAATATTCAAATAAACTCTATGAACACAAAACATTGACGTTAAATATTTTCTAAATATAAAACAAAAAAAATTTATAACGTATACTCAAAAAAAAAAGCAAAATATAAAAAAATCTTTTTTATAAATTATATTCTCCAAAAGATATATTTACCAATCTGTGAGGAAGAAAAGATATAAAAAATTAAAAAAAACTGATTATGTAAGCGTGTAGTAAATTTATTCGTTTCTCATAAAAAAACATTTATAATTAAAAAAACGATAAAACCAAAGCTGTTTTTGTCCTGGAATTAGAAAAACATTGTTTAATTTTAAATCAAATGAGTTTGTTTGTCATATAAATTTTTTAAAACATATATTGTACTTTTTTCCTAAATAAACAATCTTTTTTTTTTAAACTAATTTTTATTTTTCTCTGCTCTTTTTCGATCTTTCATTTCTTTCTTTTCCACCGCCATATTCACGTTAAAGAATTCCACTATATATATAATATAAATAACATAAATTATATAATTATTATTATTATAATATCTGTATTATGTTATAATATAAGAACTATTATTATATAAACTGAAATTAAACTTTAATAATCAAAGTAATAATAGAATTTATTTCAAAAAATAAAAACTCTTTAATCAAATAAAATACACACTTTTGAAAAAATAATATATCAGATCAATTAATATAACAATTTTATAAGAAATCACAAATGAAAAATATTAGTTTAAATAAATCTTCTTCTAATAAAGATTATAGCTACTAACCTATAAGTACTTATATACTTTGATTCATATATTAAAATTTAAACTAAAATATTTTGTTGCTTGGCTTCATTTAATTTACTTCTTAGTATAATAGTGCAAGGGAGATCAGTTAGTAATAAAACAATACAGTGTATTATATTATACTGACTAACATCTTATAGTATAATAATAGTGTAAGGGAGATCAGTTAGTAATAAAACAATACAGTGTATTATATTATACTGACTAACATCTTATAGTATAATAATAGTGTAAGGAAGATCAGCATGCAATAAAATAATACAGTGTATTATATTATACTGACTAATATCTTATAATATAATAATAGTGTAAGGAAGAGCAGTTAGAAATAAAATACAGAGTTATGCCGAAATATAAAAAAATTTATGCTGAAATATAAAATAATTTATACTGAAATATAAAAAAATTTATGCTGAAATATAAAATAATTTATTCCGAAATATAAAATAATTTATTCCGAAATATAAAATAATTTATTCCGAAATTTAAAATAATTTATTCCGAAATTTAAAATAATTTATTCCGAAATTTAAAATAATTTATTCCGAAATATAAACAATAATATTATCAACATATAAAATATTTAATAAAAAATATAAATTATAGTATGCAATAAACAACTTTTCTCATTTGAGAATATAAATTAGAAAGATCAAAAATATAAAACTGCTGTTTTAAGCGTGATTAGGTTAGGTAAAAACACAAGCTATTTCAATCGTTTTTTAACCGAAATTAATTAAAACGTGAACAACCAAGTATACAAAGAGATACTTTTTTATCCAAATTTATAAATATTTATTCAAAAAAGCAAACTCAGCTTATTAAAAACAAATGTTTTTATTTAACAAACCGTATAGGTAAAAAAAATCGTTTTTCAAATAATACAATGCTTATAAAAAAAAGAAAAACCTATTCATCGTAACTTTTTAACGTGAGATTAAAAAACAAAAATGAATATCTAACAAACAGCTTTAACGGGCTTAGTTTTTGTACGTCTATATCGTATAAATCTGAATGTTTTTAGTGTTATTATACTTTTGAATAAGTGTGACTATATTTTTTTCTTCGACTGGCATTTCGATTAAAAACAAAAAAGATAAAATGCAGATAAGCGTAACAGTATTTTTGATAAAAGAAAGAGATTAAAAAATATAAAATACTTGTTTGAAAATAAAGAACAAATTTTACGCAAAAGAATGCTTCATTAGTTGAATGGCTGTCGAGAAAACCCTAATCTCAAAAATCTACTCATTCTTTCAAAAAAGAAGCTCAGAGAAACATCATAGTTTTCAATAATACCACGTATAACAAATTTACTTTGTTCCAACGTTGAGGGGTGTACTCTGATATTCTTATATCTTGCTTTAATAGAATTAAAAAACTCTTCTATTGAATTCAACTGGGGGCTATAGGCAGGTAAAAATATATATTCGATTTCATTCTGATTTAATAAACGCAATACATCTGCTCGATGGTGAAACCTACAGTTATTCATTATTAAAATGAATCCTCGGTGAATTAAAAAATATGACAAAAGCTCGAACTCGATAAATATTTCAAATTTATCGCCTTCATAAGCTCCTGTTATATTGTCAGAGACAATAATATCATTTATGTCTACTACACACATGAGGCTTTGTTTGGTGCCTCTGTTAGCTCGCACGACAATATAAGCTTTTGTGTTGACAGGTGAGTAACCAAAATTTACTGAAATATGTAAATTAAAATCGATCTCATTCGAGAAAACAAGTCGTTCAAACAATATGTTCATTAAGTTATTACAATATGTCTGTCTCGAGTCAAAAAGCCTTGAAGTATTTATTTCAGCTGGAACCAACGACAGCCTTTTGCTTGAATAGTTAATTTTTTTTAGAGTTCTAGAGATAAACGATTGACTTCTATTGAATCTAGACTCTATCAATTCTATAGCAATTCCGTTTTGATTCATAGAATTGTCTAGTGTACTATTGCTGCTATTTGAGATATACCCTCTGTGTTTACCGCGCGTTTTTCTCCTCTTTTTCTTTAATATTTGATCATCTGTCATGTCTTTGAAATTTTATTCGCTAAACTGATGACTTAAGACAATGACAGCATATTTAAATCTGAAATTTTCCTGTTTGTTTTATTGTTGGATAACTGAGTGCGAATTGGTCGAAGTATTTCAGCCGCGATTGTCACTCGTTCTTTTCTCGTTGCCGAAACTTCCATACTATGTTTAAGAGTAACATATGTTTTTGTTTTTTTTGCTTATATTATATTACTCTGTTTTTTGGTAAAACTTTATTAATATTTCGTAATAGATTAGTTTATATTTGGTACAAGTTAATTTAAGTTTTTTTTGCAAAATGATTTATGGTTCATTATTTCTCCTTTATATTATTATACAAAACGCTTGTTTTTGGGTTTTTTGATTTATAATCTCATACAAAACAATAACTTTTAATTGAAAAAAAATTATATTTTTGCTCTTTCTAATTTATATTCTGAAATGGGAATAGTTGTTTATTGGTTACTTAATTTATATTTTTTATTAAATAATTTATATGTTGATAATATTATTGTTTATATTTCAGAACAAATCATTTTATATTTCAGAATAAATTATTTTATATTTCGACATAAGTTATTTTATATTTCAACATAAATTGTTTTATATTTCAACATAAATTGTTTTATATTTCAGCATAAATTTTTTTATATTTCAACATAAATTTTTTTATATTTCAGCATAAATTTTTTTATATTTCGACATAACTCTGTAATACAGTGTATTATATTATAGTAACTTGTCTCTATTAGGGCAATAATAGTGTAATAATGTATGAAATAAAGAATCAGTTAGTAACTTAGCAATCACTAATATTATATGTAATCACATGATCAACTAAAAAACAATAATATTAACAACAATACTATTAAACAATAGTATACTTTATAAATATCTGAATGAGATTTTTTAAGTTTTAATTTTAAACACTTTTTATTTATTTATATAATTAATCAACCAGCCAATTAGTTAGTTAGTTAGTTAAATCGTTCGTTAGTTAGTTAGTTTGTTTGTTCGTTGTTTCGTTCGCTGGTTAGTTAGTCAGATCGTTCGTTGTTTCGTTCGTTATTTTGTTCGTTGTTTCGTTCGTTATTTTGTTCGTTGTTTCGTTCGTTATTTTGTTCGTTGTTTCGTTCGTTATTTTGTTCGTTGCTTCGTTCGTTATTTTGTTCGTTGTTTCGTTCGTTATTTTGTTCGTTGTTTCGTTCGTTATTTTGTTCGTTGTTTCGTTCGTTCGTTTCGTTCGTTTCGTTTCGTTTCGTTCGTTCGTTTCGTTCGTTCGTTCGTTAGTTAGTTAGTTTATTCGTTCGTTGTTTCGTTCGTGAGTTAGTTACATACATAAATAGATTATTGTATTATATATCTTAAATAAAGTAAAGAAACAAGTTACAAGAATAACAAATAATTAAGAATAAATACAAAAATTCTTGTCTAACAATATCATATAGACATATAAATACCATCTTAGATACTGCTTATTATTAAAATTAAAATCAAATATAAAAACCTCACGCATTTAAAATAGATGGGAATATAGTCAAATTTAATTAAAGTAGGTGTTAGTTAAATAGTGTGTCAATATAAAAAGTGTTGTTTACGTAAGTAAATAAGAAAAAATAATATAATACAAAAAAAAATTTAACCAAAAATAATTGAAATTATTATTATTATTTAATTGTTTAAAAAAATATATCTTTTATTTCCCTTTATAAGCTTTAAATTATTTGCCCTCTGTATATAAATAGAAACTTTCTATTTATTTTATTTTAATTATAAATTTAAAATAACTTTACTGCCTTAAGCATGAATATTCCTTTTATAGGCTATTTATTATTTATATACCGACACTTATTATTATGCTATGTTATGTTACATTGGAATGCTTCCACTGCCCTCACACACAGATATCATTCACCTGTCTATCCCCATCACTCGATTTGGCGGGTTCAGTCGCACTGTCTTTATTTGCAATAAGTTAAGAGAAAAGAAAACTCTCTTCTCCAGATTCTCAGTCTTTCTTATTATTGCCCGCAACTACGGTCAATAATAATAAGGAAAACACAAACGCACAGTCAATATCTAATAAATTAAATATAATATACATTTTTTCTTACTTTAATAAATAATGTAATAAAATCAAAAATAATAAAAATATTGCAAAATCAAAACAAGAAACAAACCCAAATCTCCTTTAATAAAATAAAATAATATAATAATAGTATAATATAATAAAATAATAATAAAAAACTCCATAATATCAACCCCCTCTTCATGTCAATAACCAGCCCAAACATAAACACAAGTACAACCACAACCAACACAATAAACAAAACTAGTGCCACAATAATAACACTTAACCAACCAAAAACCAATAATAATAGTAAAGGAAATAAAAGAATTAAAACACAAGCGGAGCTAAGACCAAAATGTAACGTTTGTTCAAAGAAGCTCCTGATTACTAAACAGTTTAAATGTGTTTGTGGCAAAGAATTTTGTAGAATTCATAAATTTCCGGAATCACATTTTTGTAATTTTGATTTTAAAGCCGATGCGAGAAAGAAATTGGAATCAGAAAATCCTTTAATTAGAATTAAGAAGTTGTGAGTTGATGGATTGATTTTTTTCTTTTTATTGGGTTTTTAGTTTATTTTAATAGAAAGGGGGGGGTAATCTATACTTGCGGAAGTATGTATAGACAGTGCGACTGTGCCTTTCTTATTATTAGCCGCGACTGAGGCTGATAAGTCGATCATATTTCTTATATCTGCGCTAGTAGATATAAGGGAGATGATTGCTTTATCAGCTGAAGGAGAAACCATTATATTTCCCAACTTATTAGCAAGTATAATTTATCAGCCGAAGGAGAAACCATTGTATTTGCTAACTTATTAGCAAGTATAATTTATCATCTGAAGGGAAAACATTATATTTGCTAACTTATTATATTTGCTAACTTATTAGAAATTTTGACAGTGGAATGAACCTTTCTTATTATTATTTACACTTGTGGATAATAATAAGGAAGGTGGGGGTTGGGGCGATGGAAAGCATTCTTATTATATAACATAATATAATAATAACCCTTCGTCCCTTTCTATACAAACTAAACTAATCAAAATACAAAGACTATTATATATTTCTATTAACAATACAAAAAGCCATTTACTTAACAATAAAATAAGTTATACTTAATTATATTAATATACTAAGTATATAATAAAAATACACATTAATTTGTTTTTATATAAATCGCTTTTTTATATGAACTGTTTTTTTTCTTAATATATTAACTATTAAATATCTTTTTAGTGGATTATATAATATATATTATATAATAATAGACCCATCTAACTATTGCAAGCTATTAATTCAGATAATGATTACAATCTTTCTATTATAATATTATAATAACATATTATAATAATAAAAAAACTCCCCCATGTCAATATTACCTCCACTTAAACTATCCGACATTAAGAGTTCAACCTTCGATATAAACAGACTATTTGAAACATTATATAACACAACTACTAATAATAATAACACTAGTAACAATAATAATAACGAAATAAATAAACTAATAGCTAATTTAAAAAACATAAAAAACGCTTTATTTTATAAACAACAAATAATAAACAAGCACTTAATAGGATTCAGTAATACAAGTAATAATAATAACATTTTACCATTAAAGTTTATTAACCAAATAAAGAACTTAGACTATAATATTACTAGTAATAATAATAATAGTAATAATATAAAAAAAGTAAGAAAATTAAAAATTTTAATTAAAATCCTTAAACTTAAATATCAAATTAGTAAGTCTGATTTAAGTAATTTTTATACTTTTTTAAATAGTAATAATTTACGTGATTGGGAATTTCTTTCTTATTTTTTTCAGTCCATTATTATTAGTAATAGTGATAATAGTAATAGTGATATTATTAGTGAAGATAATAATAGTAATAAGAATGTTAGCAGTAGTAATTTATTTAATGGAGACTTAATCAATAATATAGTTAGTAATAATAAAATAACTAGTAATGATAAAATAACTAGTAATGATAAAATAATTAGTAATAATGAAATAAATGATGACTTACCTAATAAGGAAATATTATGTAATAAAGAAATAATAGAAATAATAAACAAATTATTAATAGAATATAAAACCAAACTAATAGAAACATTTGAAAAACAAATAGAATCTTTTATTGTTACTAATAGTAATAATAATGTAAATAATGCAAATACAAATAATAATAGTAATACGACTATAATACAGAAAATATATAAAATAATGAAAAGGTTAAATTCGGTTCAATTATTAGTGAATAGTTATATTAGTTTGTTGCCTATATATGATGATATGCCTAATTATAATATTAATCAGTGTATGTATGTAGAATTAGTATTTGATTATAATAATAATAGTAATGATTATAATGAAAATATCCCCCGCCCAACCACCCAGGCGGTCATTAGTAATATTACTATTACTAGTAATAATAATAGTAATGATTATAATGAAGGTACCCTCCACCGCCCCCACTCACCCACCCAGGCGGTCATTAGTAATATTACTAGTAATAATAATAGTAATGATTATAATAATAATAATGTTTATAGTGAAGATTCCTCTCACCCACCCACCCAGGCGGTCACTAGTAATATTACTAGTAATAATAATATAAATAATAATAATAATTGGCTTAAATCATATTTATTAATAATAAAAAATAATATAACCAATCCGGCCTTCCTTATACTAAACAAACATACACAAACTCAAATAATAATTAAATTAATAAACGAAAACATAAAAACAAACATAAGCAAATACTTAGACAAATATTTAAAAAACAGCTTGATTTATTTAGTTAAGCTAACGGAGGCTTATTACTTAATAAATAAGTTTAGTTTATTTATTAAATTTAATTTCAATATTATTATTAATAATAGTAATAGTAATAATATAAGTAATAATAGTAATAATATAAATAATTTATTTGAAAGCTTTGCTAATCAGTTTATTGGGATGGAAATTCAAAATATTAAGTTTATTTTAAATCTTTTATTATTAAATAATAATAATAGTAATAATGCAAGATCGCATAAACCTTCCCTTTTAGGTAATAAAGATATTAATTTTAATATTAATAAAGATAATAATAATATAATATATTTAATTAATAATAATATAATAAAAAATAAATCTTTATTTGAAAACTTCATTACATTAATTTGTTATTATCAGACAATAATTGAAAGAAGTAAAATCTTTTCTTATAAACGAAAGGAAATGGAATTAATTAATGAAGAGCTTTTCAATTCGATTAATGAGATTATAATTAAGCAATTAGATATTATTAGTAATAATAATAGTAATAATAATAATAATAATTATATATATATGAAAATTTTAAGTGACATTTATTGTATATTAAGAAAAATATTGTTAAATAATATTTCTTATTTAAATAATGAGTTACAGTCTTTATTTAATATATGTAGTGAAAATAATAAGACTTTTATTTTAATTAATAAGTTAATTAATAAACTTTATAATAAAGAAATAAATTATAATAAAATATATTTTACGGATTTAATAAATAGTATTACTATTAGTAGTGATAATAATAGTAAAATAGATAATAATAAGGCCAGTAATAATAATAACATCATTATTATAAAAAAACACTTAATTTTAATTAAAGATTTAACAAACAAATATTTGAAAAACAAAAATGGAAACAATTTTATGCAAAAAATATTAGAAAATTTTCAAATTTCCTTGATTAACTTTTTACTTAATTTTATTAGTTTATACAATAATAATTTAAATATTAACTTGATTAATAATATTAATAATATAAAAGACACGTTTAATGTTTTTTTTTTGGAGTTTAATGTTGAAAATGTTTTATTTAAAGTTTTAAATATTGTTTTTTGTGATAAAGTTGATTTGGTTTCTGTTATTAGTGTTTTAAGTAGTGGTGAGGATGGTGGGGGTACTGGTGGAAGTGGTAAGGATTTGGAATTGGGGCTGGGGTTTAAGTTGAAAAAAGTTTTGAAAGTTAGATGTGATTATAATATAATTAAAGGAGATTTGTTTTATTTATTTTTGTTATTATTTTTTTATATTATAATATGTTATTATAGATGGATTAGAAACATTATAACTGCTATTTTATTATTAGTTATAGACAGCGCGACTGAAGCTGATAAGTCGACTATATTTCTTATATCTGCGCTAGCACATATAAGGAATATGGAAGCTTTATCAGCTATGGGTGAAACCATTCTATTTATAGGAAGGTTTTCTACTGATGATAAATCATCAATAGCCGCGACTGAGCTTACCTTACTATTATCCGCAGTAGTGGATAATAGTAAGGTAGGCGAAGGAGGGTGGGCGAGAAAACCATACCTAATTCATCAGGTATAGACAGCGCGAGTGAAGATGATAAGTCGACTATATCCCTTATATCTGCGCTAGCAGATATAAGGAATATGGGTGCTTTATCAACTATAGGTGAAAGGCGGGTGAGCGAAGACAGATCATAGACATTATCTTTCCGATTACTAATACTAATACTATCACTACTACTAATAGATAGATTTCTACTATTATAACATTAAAGAAAATGAAGTTTTTTAACTCAATCGTATAAATAAGTATTAGTAATATAAAACACTATACAATAAATAACTTATATCTTACATTAATATAAAAATAAAAAAATATATTTTTATATTTACATTATTTAATACATGGTGTATGTAAATTAAAAAATCTATTTCTCAGAATTATATTTTTTATATAAAAAACATGAAAAAATCGGCAAAAGTTCACTTGTGTGGAGGGGGGGGAGGCGTAAAAGTATGTCGATTTTTCAATAAAATTATAGTAAAACCAGTTGTTTTTTGACGATAAAAACGATTATCTTGACAAGAGTTTCTCACAAGGAATTTTTTGAAAACCTGAAAAATTTATTCTCTACAGGGTAACTTTTTCGTTTTTTTTTCGTGTTTTTTCTTCTCGATTCGACATATTTCTTCAAACTTGACCATAAACACACCATGTTCGAGTATGATTTGGGTTTAAATCGGGTCTACAAGTTTTTTTTATATGATTTATTTTTTATGAAAATACTCGATATTTTTCACTATTAAATGCGCCTTTGAACGTTTGTCACAGATAATGTGTTGAATTAAACGATTTTTGTAAATATCGTGTGAAAATCGATCATATCTGGGTCTTTAGTTTGGCTTAAAAAAAACTTTTTTATTTTTCTCAAAAGACCTCGTACACA
>SBJP01000604.1:0-12715 GCA_014805705.1 Cucumispora dikerogammari
CACCCAGATCATTAAAAACCTTTATCAACGTTTTTTTCTAAGCTTATATAGAGCAATATTGGCTGAAAAAACCCATTATTATTTACTCAGATTTAGTAACGTTAGTGGAATTTAGCCTTGATTGAACGGCAGCCCCACTTTCTAATTGTGACAATGCTCTTACATGCAACTCGCCTTTTCTATGCTGTTCAACTCGAAAAAATTTATCGTAATTAACTGCTTTTTCACAGAGACGACAGAAAAGTATTGTATCAGATCGTGCAAAAAATTCATTCGGGTACTTATTTACCGCATATCTAACTTTATGGGCTGAAAGTTTTTGAATTTTCACCATGGGTGTATATATTTTTAAAAAAGTAAGTGGATTAAAAGGGGTATTTTTAAAAAAGTAAGTAGATTAAAAGGGGTATTTTTAAAAAAGCAAGTGGATTAAAAGGGGCATTTTTTATTAAATATAAACGATATATGAAGATGAGGTTGAATTATCTTTGTTTTTTCATATAAAAACTCTCAAATATATTTAATTTTGTTTTTAAATTAGATCTTCATCTTAAATCTAATCCACTTTTTCTTTTTTAAACGGCGGTTTCATATTTTTTGCTTTTATCTTAATGTGTTAAGTTGGCTTATGTTATATCTCCGAGTCTTTGTTTATATATTATACTTTTCTTATTTTATTCTTCGATTTTTCGATAAAATATAAAGTAATATTCTTTTTCAGTTTTTTGGAGAAATATTCCAAAATATGCCCGAATATTCCTTTATGACTTTGAGTTGCCCTAGTTATATATCGTTATTCTATTTAAGAAAATAAAATCTATTTTCAGCGTTAAAAAACGAACTTCATTCATCAAAAAAAAGATATTTATACATTAAACTCTGGTCTATTTGGCAGGGTTTATTATCTAATTGTAAAACATAATAAAAACACCAATAAAGAAAAATACTTCATAGTCATCAGCAGTGAAAAAAAAGCAACTAAACAATGAAAACCATTCAATAAAAGCAAAAATTAATAGAAAACGAAAATTTCTACAATTGACTCGAAAATTGAATGATATTTTTTCTACGGCTAAGTAAGAGCTTTAATAAAAAAACTTCTTTTTTGAAAAATATTTATAGCAAGTTTAGAATGCTCTGTTTTTAAAAGATACGTGTTGTTTATTACTTTGAAAAAACAGTTTTTGTGTTGTTTTATTTTAGGTATCAAAACATTATGGCATGTTCAAAATTGTCTTTTCTGTACTATAAATGTTTTTTATCAGCATTTATAAAAAAAACTGTGAATAAATCAGACAGCTTCATCTTTAAGAGTTAACAAATATACAATGAGTATTTGTCCGTGGGTGATATCTTAACTGTTGTTATAATTTTAATTTCAAATAAGTTCATCTGCAACCCTTATTTTTTTTTTTAGAGATTCTTTATATATATTTGCGCTAGCGGCCTCTTTTATTTACTAGTTATATGAGATGTTCTTTGTCATTTAACACTTTTTATATGTATATCATTGACAAGCAGCTTAAAAAAAATTTTTTTTATAATTAGACTTTAATTATTGCTTAAAGCATTTTAATCAATTAAGTTTCACATTGTATACAATATTGATTTTTTTATACTTAATTTAAATTTTCATAAAAAAAGTTTTTCAATTTTTAGCTTCTTATATTTTTTCATCTTGTTGTGACTGTTTATAGGGTATGAAATAATTTAAAATAAAATATCACGTTGCTAGTTTTTTTTTTCAATAAATTATAATTCAATATCTTATATAAAACATAATTTATTATGTCAAGAAAAATAAAAAAAAGCATCATATATAAAAAACTGTTGTTGAGTTTTTTTTAAAAAGCTGTTGATTTCTTTACAACAAAAAGACAAGTTTCGATAAAGACAGTTTAAAGCTGATAATATTATATAGCTGTTTAAAAGTATGTTGGTTTAAAGTTAATATTCTATTAAAAAACTTTTACACTACCAGAGCGAAGGATAATCATCTTCCAAATCGATACTCGTAATATTTATATCTCTGAAGTATGTTATTTAATATATAACATAATGGCTAGTGTTTCTACTCCCAGGCCATAATATTTTAAAAATATTGCGGAGTGGGTGTAGCTAATTAAACCGTTGCAGATCGACATTTCTTTGAAAAAAAACAAAAAGAACAGTAATTCAGTTGAAAAACGATAATAGTATCACGATAAAAGCTAGTACTACTGTTAACAATCAATATTTTTTTAATATGTATTGATTGTATGGGTATTAGAATTCGATTATTTGTTGTTTTTCAAAGAGCAAAATTTTTTTTTAAATAAACGTTTTTTCAATATAGATAGCCATACATAAAGTCTAATATAAATAAACGAACTTTAAACTCGAAAAAACAGTAATTATTTAAGCTTAATTAAAGATAACGTTTTTTAAATACTTAATATACCTGAGAAGCGTTTATTTTAATGTATTAAAAAATAATCTATTTTTATTATTTTTATTTTGTTTATTTATATTAGGCTTTAAGTTCACCTATTTATATTAAAAATTGTTTATCAGTTATACATACCGTTTATTTAAGCAAAAAATTTTGTATATCTTTGATATATTAACTTTTAAGTGTTTTCTAGTTCGTCTGTAAAATCGTGTATTTTGAGTCAGACTCTGGTGTTCGGTCTTTGAGGCTGTATATTTCATATTGAAAAAACGTAAGGTTAGGGACTATTCTAGATTATATATGAAAAGTCGATCAACATTACGTATTTTTTTACTTATCTCACTTTCATTAATTGTTACATATTAAAATTATGAGACAACTTATGGATTGGTAAAATCTAATGCAATCTATTTTTCCCAAATATTTTTATATAATAACATTCCTTCTATTTTAAAATTTAAATCATTTGTAAAAATCTTTGTTTTACAAGTATTGAACCCGTCACTACTGATCACCAATTTGAATATACACAACTACGGTAGACGGCCCAAAAATTATCTCTTTTTTTTATAAAACTAATATAAATAAAACGAAAAATTACAGGATCGTATTTAATAAAAAATTAATCAGTCATATAAAAATTAAAGACCAACAACTACGGATTTTCTACTATACAGCGCATCAAGTATCGAAAAAATTGTGCTTTTTCATTGAAAAAAAAATTAAAATATAGTTTCTAATTAGTTTAAACTTAATTTATTTTTTCTTAAAAAGATTATAATAAAGCTTTAGTTAAATAAAATATAGTGAAAAATATGTGTTTCTGTGAGTGGGACATTTATTAAAATTTTTTTCAATAAAATTAAAATCTTTCAGTTTAAATTCAAAAACATTTCAAATTAATTATTTTTTCTCGTTTATTAAGATTGTGTTACTTTCCTAAAACAACACTTACTGCTCTCTATAATGTTAATTTAGCAATGATCTTTCAATATTAATTAAACAAAAATCTTTTTCAATTTTTTTTTAATACACATTTAATATTGTTTAAGTCGCTGTTCTTTCGAAAAGCGCAAAAATTTCGTCTAAACAACAAAAGCTTTTTTTTACAGAACCCTCTTTTCTTTAAATTTATGATCGGAGGAATTGAACTTTTATTTATATGTAGACGAGTGAAACTAATATGTGTGTTTACGCTATTTAAAAGCAAAAATTTAAAAATTTACTATATAATTGTCTTAATTTTTACTTAAATAACTTTTATTAAATTAACAACACAGCTATGCGCTTAATTAATATTACAGGGTTAATAATAAATATATTAGAAAATTATTAATGAATATATTAGAAAATTTTTCGTATATGCATTAATAATAATTTTCTAATATATTCATTAATAACCTTGTATTTTAAAACTTACTTAATTGAGATTATAATAGAGACTGTTAATTAACATTATAATAGACGGGTATACTAAACAAGTACCCGTGTTTTGCTATTTATCTATAATTTCACTTAAAAATGCTTATTTTCTTTTCTAAACGAAATGTGTCAAGTTGTTTCAATATACAAGTAAGTTAATATGTGTTTTTTTTCATTAATTTTTTTTTATACCTTAAAATAATAAACTGTTTTTTAATGAAATGATAAAAACGCCAAGTAAATATATACGTACAACAACTTTATAGAGAATGATTCAGTTACATAACTTTCTTCAACAATAAAGATTCTCGGTTTTAAAAAAAAATGAAATACACTTCTAGTTAATATCTTTTATACAATAAACTTACTACATTTACAAAATAAAAATATAAGGATTGATTTCTTTGTGCGAGATTTTGTTTTTTGTTGTGTTTTTTTTTTCGTGAAAATTATTTTTGCAAATATTTTTTGAAAAAAGTTTAAATTCGCAGAAATAAATATTACATAGCCTTAAAATCTTTTCAAATGACATCGCTTACATGAAGGAGATGTATTTATTATACATGAAAAAAACATTCTTACTTTTATCCAAAAAAGCGCAAAAAGAAATCTGCTTATTTTGGCACTTTTTTTCTATCATGCTCTTTTTGTTTGACTGATGTAATATTACACCACCCACGTCCATCATACAGTACGGATTATATTAATGTTAAAGATTACAACAACTGTTCGATATTTTGAGTTCACGTTACTAGCAGATCTGATATATTTTAGTTTTAAATAAAAGCTCTCGTTTTCAAAAAGAAAAAAAATTAGAAAAGCTTTCAATTAAATCGCCTATGTTTATATAATTAGTGCTCATTGTACCTTGTTTCCTTTAAGGCTCACATGCAAAAAATAACATTAAATATTTATTAAGCCGTATGTTGTGTATAAAAACGTTAAAGTTCTAAGTACCCTTTTTGTAAATAAGGTTTATGATTTTCCGATAATTTTTTATTTCTAAGAAAGTCGTAATTAAAAAAAAGACTTTTATGAGTATTATTTACTTTTTAATAATTGTTTAATTTGTTGCTATATATAAAAATGTGAGATTAAGTCGTTGTTTTTGTTGTAGCATTTGCTATTTTGCACGTATATTAAATTATAAAAGATGGCAATTTAATTAATCTCTATTATAGAACGAGAAATACCGTTTATTACACAATTAGCAAATATTGGGAATAATATTTTTTAGACAATACAGTTTCAATATTATTATTGATCTAATCGGCACGCTTAAAATTATTAAGAGACTTGCTGTTTTTTAATTAAATATTTAGTAAAAACGTAAGAAATATAATATTGAATAGAATACATACGAACAACCTGTGTTAAGAAACAAATTATTATAATATATAAGCTCTTGTGTCTCACCTTACAGTAAACCAAGATGATTATAAAATAATGCTATAAACTCACATGTGTTATTGGCTTGTTAAGTTAGACTTCATAGAAAGCTGATTAAACGACAATGAATGAGTGTATTAAAATTTAATTTTTGAATATGATAGCAAATTTAAAAGATCGAATAATATTAAGACTATATACCAAAAAATAATGAGAAATTGGTTGATATAAACCCCATGATCAAATGACCTATCTTTCTATCTTTTGTTTTATGTATGTTTTCGAACATAATTAAAGGCTTTTTTCAGATCAGGTAAAAAGTAAGTTCAGTTTATATAATAGCAAGGGTATATCCGAAGGCAAAAGAGTCGCATAAGTCAAAAACATTTAATTAAATATGTTGAATATATGTTTTTTTTTGCTCATCACTTTGTTTAAAAAGTGCTTTAATAAATTTGAAAAAAACTGTTTTTTTTGATTTAAGAATATATTTTTTTAATAAAGTCGTTTTAAAATTTTTTTATGTTTTTAATCTGTAGAACCCTGTTTTTATTATATATCATAAACTTACAAAAAAAAATTGTAACTTTAGACTAATCTTACAAAAAACGTTTTTTTCTGTTTTTTTTCTACAACTCTCTTTAACGTTTAAAAATAAATATATGAAAAGAAGCTTGTTTTATACTTACCTTTAATTTTTAGCCCGTAAATCTAAAATATGATTATTTATACACGAATATACCAAGGGCCCTTATATATCTCTTGAAACGATTCCTGATTTTAAATAAAATTTTTTTGTCTGTAGATGCATAAACTAACAGGATAACTTGGGACACTTTGGAAAGCCTAAAATGGTAACAAAAACATATATTCAGAGTTTAATTAATTTTTATATAAAAACGGGTTTTTGAAAAATCTTCACTCAATAAATTTTACATTCATAATTTATTTTAAGAACGTAAAAAAATTGTAAATCTTTTATTAGCTGTTTAGTTTTATCTTTCCAATATAAAAATATAAAGAAGAGTTCTTTAATATCAGTGTTAAATAATTATTTTCTTTTATTTTAAATTTTTTTTCGTTCTTTTCAATACTACAGTGTCTCGATAAAGAAGATATAAGAGATATTTCTAAAAATATTTTTCTTATATTAATACGGGCTTTTTTTGATTAGTTTATTATGTTTTCTAATATATCAAATTTGAAAAGTGATTTTCACGGCTGTGTTATCATCTTTTATGTGATATACTTTTTTTATACCACAAAAACGATATAATCATATGCGTTAAGTAATAAATATCTAAAAAAAACAAGCTGTTTCAGGTTTTAACTATTGTGTATTTAGTTATAGCGATAGTTGTGTATTTTAAAGTATTATGGTGCACTGGTTTATTTAATTTTATCAGTACAAACAACAATCATATAGTATTAATAATAATCTATTAAAGCCAGTAAATAAAAAAAAGTGGTTTTAAATAAATATTTTTACAGAGTTCTTTCTTGCAATAAACGTGATTTCGGTTTAAGAAGAAACTATAAAAAGTAAAAAAACACATGTTTTTTAAAAAATTTATTTAGAAAAAAATAAAATTAGAATCAACCTCTCTATAGAGTTGTAACCCGTCTCTAATTACTTTGCTTTCAATGCCTTTTTGTTTTAAGAAAAAAGAAGCTTTTTGTGCTGAAATACCACGCTTACATAAAACATAAATAGGGTTGTGGGACTGTTCACCGTATAGTTTATTCGGTAGTAAGATTTGAAGAATTTCATCTTTAGATAAAATTTCTAACTGCGTTATTGGTATGTTTATACTATTTTCAATTTTTATATAATTAAATAAATCTTTAGACCTGACATCGAGTATAATTATCTGCTTGTTATTCATATGGGCTACTTCTTTCCACGAAATAAATTTCAAACCAGCTATGCTGATATCCGAAGATCCACAAACGTTTCCATCTTTCTTATTAGACTGAACAATAGGCAAGTTCCCATTATATTCTATGTCTTGTTCTTTACTTGTTGATGGATAACAGGCTTTACACAATTCATTTGGGGGTCGTATAGCGGATTTAATAAAATCGTTGTTTTTACCATCAAAAAAAACATATTGTTCATATTCCTCATCCTCGATACATTTAATTACTTCGTTTGCTGTTAACGTTCCAATAATCCCACACATTGTAGATACAACACCAGACTCATCACAGTTTGTAATATTTGTTTTTTTGTTTAAATATAAACATCTATAACAAGCGCCACCTTTTTTAAAACAATATATCTGTCCTTCCCAGCCTAAGACCGAACAACAAATATACTTTATGTTATACTCTTTGCACGAGTCGTTCAATAAATATCTGCAATCAATACTATCTGTACAATCTAAGATAATATCATAATCTTTAATTAATTGCACATTTTCTTTTGATAGTTTTGTTGCCAAAAACTGTACTTGTGTGTTTTTGTCTGAAAGAATCTTTGCAGCGACTTCTGATTTATATTCATTTATTTTAGATTCATCAAATAATATCTGTCTGGGTATGTTGTGAATTTCGATTTTATCAAAGTCCATTAGAGTAACTTGTACACCCATCTTTGATAAATATAAAGATATTGGACACCCCAGGCCACCGAGCCCGACTATTAGTATCTTCTTTAAAAAGAGTTTTTTTTGTGTAGATAAAAAGCCCGGAACTATACCTTGTCTACTATATTTAATTGAGAGCGCTGGAGACCCAAGAGCATGTATTACTTTCATGAGCTATATTCTTTATGTAAAAAAATAAAATATTTAGTTAAAAAAAAGAGTTTTTTTCTAATGTAGTTTTTATTATTTACAATGTTATTATACTCAAAAAAATACTTTTACTTTTTAACCAGCGTGTTTAGATTCTCAAACAATGTGTTTTTTATAATGCAACTGTGTTTAGAAATATTATATGAGAATCTTAATGAACATATTTTTCGTATTCAAAAATCGGAATATATTTATTTCAGAGTTTATGCAATTCTTGATATTCAAGGGTCAAAAAGGGTAAACTTCTCCGATTAAATATGCTATGAACAAAAAAAAATTTTTATATAAGTTTAAGTTTTTTTGTTTCTTTCGAATTTAAGTATATTTATTTTGATTTATAAAATATTAATGAAAAACTGGGCCAAAGCTGTTATGCATATAAATCGGTGGTCATCATTTTAACGAAGACTTAAAAAACACTTAGAAAAACAACAAAGACTATTATTAAAAACATTTACTTTTATCTAAAAACAAACTATATATAGTTAACGAAAATAGTATATTATGCGTTCGGATTCATCTCGTCAAATTAAAGAAGCAGCGGCTACTCGCTAAGTTTTAATTAAATATTTACTTAAAAAAGAACTTTTATAGACTCACATATCTAAAGTTTAATTATTCAAAACTAATTTATACTTTAATTAAGCAAGACTTGTTTAATTAAATTCTAACTAAAAACTTGTGTTTCTTTAATTTAAATGAAGAGCTTTTTCTTGTTTATTGTAGTTATTGCGGTGAAGGCACAAAAAACTCGTTTGAACACTTTTGATTGCTTTACAAATAAATGGTTTTAACTATTTTGTCGTTAATGATTTTTTAACTGTTTTTTATCGAAAAGATCTTGATCAATTCGTGTGACACGCTATTTAACAATAAAAAAAATGAATATTCTGTATATATTGTCTAATTTTCACTTAATTAAACGCCACTTAAAACTGTTTTAAAAGCTGTTTTTTAGTTAATTAATTTTAGAGCGAAAGATTTATGAATACGGGTTTCGGTCTTTTTTTAATTGTTTTTGGTCTAGTAAAGTGTTTTTTTTTGAATTAACGTGTCTACTAACAACCCCCTAATTGGTGAGTTGACTCATATCTGAATATTAAAGTAGTTTGCAGTGTTTCGTTTTTTATTGCGCATTTTATCTCTAAAACTAACATGCAAAAAAACGTGAACGCAGTTTTTTTTGTATTTAAAGCCTTTTATAACTCGATTATAGTGGTTAAGATACTTCTTTTCCAAAAATGCTCACGTTCTAGTTTTGTCTACAGATGAAACTGGAGCAGTTTGATATATATTAAAATGACACCATCTTTCTTACTTGCATCAAAAAAGAAAAGTAATAAAATAATTCGAATTTATACATTTCGCCAACCGTTATAATCTTGAATAAGAAAAGCTGATTATAAATTAATTAACTAAAAAATAACCAAAAAAAAAACGATTATCTTTTTATAATTAACTTTTAATGCTTAATTTTTTCTTTTATTTATCGATGTTAGATTCATATTCGCAAAAACACTACTGTCTGAACATTTTTCGTCTTTTTTTTTTAACTGTTTATTTTTTTATAAAGAGCAGTTGTTCGTACTGTTTTAACTGACATAAACGCACAAAAATAGTGATTCTGACGGTTTTAAAAATGAAATAAAAAATTAATCTTAAACTATGTTTTTACTTGATTTTTTTTGCTTAATTAAAATATAATGGAATCTTTTATATTTGAGATTATAGTGATAGGGTGTGTATAAATAACAATTGTTTTCTATTTACATATAGACGAAAGGAAAAAAATGTCATTTTAATATATGACGAGTTAGCCCACTTTCAACTGTAAGCTAAACTAGTTCATATCGGATGAACACTGTTTTTTTGTTTTTAAAAGTTTTTATAGCGCAGGATCTGTTGATTAAGTCGCGTCTCTTCTAAAAACGTTACAAAAAAAGGCAATTCTACATTTCACAATACCATGTTGCGTTTCACACACACAAAAACTATATTTAAAACTAAAATGCGTTTTAGACCTCTCACTATAATTTAATAAAAGTCTATGTTAATTCAGTTCATTAGAAACCTTTTTAAGTAAATACTCAACAAAAATCTTTAGTCACCACGCGCTTATAAACGATTTCTTATTATATTTAATCACTGTTGCTCGGCAAAGCGCAAAACCCTGTATTAACACCTTTGTTATCTTTTCAAATTATATTCTTTTCATTAATTTAGCTTTTTTGTCTTCTTTTTATTCGTTTCTTGAAGAAACTCTCGTAAACAATAGGTGTATCTTCATTGTTTAAACACAAACATTTCAAGTTTTGTATACAATGTTTTATTTGTTCTTAATAATTTTTTACTTACATTAAATATAGTGCGTGATTAAAACGCGTTTTGTTTTTAAATATAGTTTTCGGGAGCGTAAGACGCAGCTGGGTAGTGTGAAATGCAGCAGTACCCAAAAAACACGCTCGTATAAGACATATGTAAAATTTTTCTTGGTTATAATTTATTAAATTTAAAGCTATCGGAAAATATTTTTGCTTATATAAGAGTTTTTAACAAATATTATTAGTTGCAATGTTAAAGTATTATTTATTTCAAATAAATCGTTAGCTTTTTACAACAAATATTAAACAAAAACTGAATATAATAGAAATTAATCGCGAAAATAACAATAGAAATATATTCACTAAACTTTTTAAACAGATTACTAATTCAAGATACTGTTATTATCAGCATTATTAAAAAACCAAATAAATATCGTATATCGTTATTCACCGCTTTTTTCTTTTAATATAGTCTATTTTATTTAATACACGTGACGCGCATGACGAAAAAATACTAGGTGTAAAAAAGTATAAGCTGTGTTTATTTATTAATTCAAATTCCCATAACTAAAATTGCTTATATATGACGACATAATATAAAGTTAAAGGTGAGTAAGAGGCAGTCTTGTTAAGAAACATGAAAAACTAAAAGACACGCTAGAAGAACGCAGTTAATTTATTTTGAGTTTTTTTGAAGAGCAATAAAAAAAATTTGGCATAAAAAGAATATTAAAATACACTAGCAAAGAACTTAATTTACAGGTGATGAAACCTGTGTAAATGAACACGGTAAAGTTTAAAGACAAACTGGAAACAATGCACAAGTTTAAAAAAAGGGAGAAAAAATCAAGACGAGAATTCGAACAAGAAAGACAGTAAAAAGAACAAATATATTTGTTTGAGAAATTAAAAAAACGAGACTCTTAGATCGAATAGAAATATAGTAATAGAAGACTCAATAAAAGCTGTTTTTAATGAATACTTTGCTATTTTGCAAGAGGAAGAACGTTTGACTAGATAATGCCCGAAAATAAGTAAAAAAATTTTCGAATATATATTTAAACGTTTTAAATGTAATATACTTTCGATTAAAAAATTAGAAAAAATTTCTTGAGTAATTGTAGCAAACTATAAAAAACAAGTTTCTGGAAATATTTGAGTGTGAAATATATACGTAAAAAGCAAGAGAATAGCTAATAAAATTGTGATAGCGCTGAGCTCTTTAATAAACAATCCCAATATTTACATTAGAAAACTAGAGACTAGGGGTATAATAAGAAAATCTACTGATGAAGGCATAAACACAAAAGAGACTATAAAACCGTCGTTTGATGTTGTAAGCCTCGTTTAAAATTTAATAGTTCTTAGCGAGATCGTAAATGCAGGCCCTTTTAAAACTGAGAACATAAGAAATGTTATTAAGGTCACAGGCAATAGTGTTTGGTTTTGCGCAATGAACTTAAAGAAACCTTTTTACTATATTAAAGTATAAGATAAATATAAACATAAGACAACTTTTGAACTAAATGAAGATGTTTATAAATGATGTGGTATGATTATAAATTCAAAATTGAATGCAGTTATTAGCGTAAAAGTTTTAAACGAATTGTTTTTTGATTTAAGAACTAAGTAGTGATTAGTATATTCGATGATATATTAGTTTAATAAGCCAGAATTTAATCCATTAATTAAAAAAACAATATATCTGGTTTTTCGCCCAAACCTCGATCAAAAATTTCTTTTGTAAATAAAATTTTATTTTAGATATTTTTAACAAAAATAATATTTACAGGTCAAGATCCCTAATAACTGTATTTGTTTAGTTCGTTCGCGCATTTGTTCGTCAGTTTCTTGTTAGTTTCTTGTTAGTTTGGTCGTTTTTGGTTGCTCATCTTGTTTGTTCGTTTTCGTTTCAAAAGAAAACGAAACGATGCTAAAGGTTGTCACAGTGGCATCGAGATATTAATAGGAGCATCACACTCAAATATATCCCTTTTTATCACGAGTTTAATTTCAAAGAAAACGGAGAATATTTCCAAAACTAATAATTAAAACAGAGATGCTTCACATACAGCACAAAAAATTCAAAAAATAAAATAAAAAACAAACACACTGTAAACAGTTTTCGACTATTAACCTCTTCGTGTTTTTTTTGACTATTGTTATCAGTGCTACTTTTGTTTTTTCATAAAATTTTTCTAATTTAATTAAACACGGACATTAATATCTTTTTTTTCTTTCTTATTGACCCCCCCCCCCCCCCCCCCCCCCCCCCCCCCCCCCCCCCCCCCCCTCTTTCTCCCCTTTTTCTTCCCTCTTGTCTACCCGTGTGGTTTTTTTTTTTTTTTATTTAC
>SBJP01000605.1:0-12684 GCA_014805705.1 Cucumispora dikerogammari
GTTTTCTGAAAAAACTGTTAAAGTGGCCTTCTTTAATATATATTTAATCGAAACGCTTATCCAAAACGAAAAAACTTACTTCTTTCTTTTTTGTTATTGCGGGTAATAAGAATTAAAAAACTGTTTCAAAAACAAAAAAAGAGCTCAAAAAGTTTTATAAGTTTCTAAAACGAGAAATGTTTTAAACAAAAATATTCTTTGAACTTTATATAAAAATGATTGAGAAAAAAAATTTGAACTTTTCTTTTATAAACTTAATTTTTTAAAGTACAGTTTATAAGCATACAGCCAAATGATTACATAAAAAAGTTTTCGTTTTTGTTTTTTGAAAGCTAAGTGTTCTGTTTTTTTTTAAATATTTTTTGATTACGGTGATACTTACAATATTTTACACCAGTTATCTCGTAGACTATAAACTAATATAGACATCTCTAATATTTTTCATTTATACTTTTTTTCATTTTCGCCTCTATGAAAGACCTAAAAAATACCAAAAAAAAAGTTAACAATCAAAGAAAAAAAAGAGAATGGAAAATATTGTATCATGTTTTCTAGTGTTATACACATCAGCGTTGCTTTAAGATTCTCTTCGAAGTTAAAAAAACAGAATTCGAGCGGGTCAACTCAAAAGTTTTGTTGATAGTAAAGTTGATTTGACTAAATTAACAGCAGAAAACTGCTGCAATAAACATCTAAAATCTAGTTTAAAATTTAATCTTGTTGATAAAAAATTAAGAGAGAGGGTTTTATTCGTAGAAAATAGAAGGGTCGTCTATAAGGATAATGAGTGATTGCTAAATCTAAGAAAATAACACAGACAAATAACATTCTTAATTTTAAAGAAACCAATGAGTGAATGAGTAAATTTAAATCTAGACACGCTATTAAAGCAAGAATGTTTTTCAATGAATGTTTTTCACTAAAAAACGAAAGTTTTACTGAATGATATGAAACAACTATGCCTATTATAAAAAAATAAACTCGCAGAAGTTTATAACTGTGACAAATAGGCACTTTTTTACAAAATGTTTCTTTAAAGGTTATTATATTTTTTGTTTGTAAAGCTACTAAACAGCATAAGAACAATGTAACAGTTCAAATCTGTACAAAAACGGGTAGTTCTGACAAAAATCTAATCTTTTATTCTAAACCGCTCAAAAAACTCTTGTTGTTTTAAAAACCTTAAGAAAGAATAAATATCGTGATTACTTGATCAATGTAACATCAAGAATGAGCAGTATAGATTTTAACAACTGGCTCATGAGTTTTGATTTAAAAATGAAAACATTGCTTTGTTGATAAGTTGTCTCGCACACAAAATTACATATAAAACAGTTAATACAGAAGTCTTTATGCTTTTAAAAAACTCTACTGCAAAAACCCAGGAGTTAGATGCGAGTATAATAAGGCGCTTCAAATCAATGTTTTACAATTACCAGATGAGCAATGTTGTCAATCGACCGCCTGAACAAGTTACAGCCAAAGAAATTTACAAGAACATCAGTTTAAAAGCTGCCATTATTTATACAAAATAAGCTTGGGGTGATGCCTTGAGCGAAACGTTTCTGTATTGTTGGAAGCATGTGGGATGTTCAGAAATTGAATATAATGAAGTTCATCAATAAGCTGTGATAATTGAAGATTGCGGGGCTTTAACAAAAACAATAAGCGCTATTGCGCTGTAGATTAAGATGAAATTTTTATGTTGTCACTTTATAATAACGACTTCATTGATAAAGAATTTTCACTTTTGTTGGAGACACACTAGGAGAGTGAAGTCTCAAATAAAATTAAGAAAAGCGGACTGAAGAGATATGACCTGAAACAAATTACATGATTTTTTATGAGTTAAAGGATTTTTTTAAAGAACGTTCGGTAATACCCGCAGATGTTGATGCAGGTCATGAGAAATAGAACAACTTAAAAAGAAAAAGAGTCTTTCTATAAAAAAGTAATTTTAAACCAATAACTCTTAATCTTTTATCTCTAAAATTTTTTTTTTTTGAAAAACAGCCGTAGAAAATATTAGAGGTTTCACTAAATATTATATTTTTAATAACTTTATAGTTAATTATATTTTCTAATTGCAACAGTATTTAATAAAAAACGCATTCGTTTTCGATATTAAATCTTTCCTGGTATTAAAAAACTTCGTTTCAACGCCCCCCCCCCCCACACAGATTCGTCAGCGATCAAAAAAATGTTCTGTTTTTTCAAGCAAATTGCTTACTATATCTACAAGATATGAGCAATAACTATTAGTTAAATAAAGATCTTAAAGATTTTCCTGTTGGTGGTTAAAATTTCATATAAGAAAACAGCTCTATCATAGGTTGCTTTACCTTTTTAAAAAGAATATATTACATGAAATGAACGCTTTTGTTAATCTATGTATAAATTCACTTTTTGATTTAAGAAAAGTTTTTCTCTATTCTCGTTATTTTTTAAACCTACACCTCCAAATGGTGTTTTTGAGAATCTCAGTGTGTGTCAATTATGTGATTTTTTATTGATTTGATTAAGACAGTTATTACAAAATAACTTTCTCTTTGTTGACAGTGTAAACTCGGAAATATATAATGAAAACGCTTTTGCTCTCTTTTTTTCAGACGTGAAATAAAATATAAAAAAATATAACATTTTGGTTGTTTTATAGCAAAAAAGGCTTTTTTTAAAAGTATAAAAATTAATAACACTAGTATTTATAAAAATTTTTTCTTATCTGGTAAAACTTGATAAGAAAAAGTTACACTTAGTGTTAATTATGAAAGAAATAATCAAGAAAAAAGTAAAAACGTTTATTCATTTTGACATGTTTTCTGTTATTAACTATTCTAAAGATATTTTTAAGAGTGCACGGTTTGAAAAAAACTAAGAAAAAAAAAGGCGCTATAACGTGCTCTAAAATAACAAACAGTCTAAACAACAAACAAAGACGTTAAGACCGAGTTTTTGTGTTTTGAGGAAAAACAGTGGATAAACACGATCATAATCTTTTGTTACGTGGAATACCAGATGGCTTTTAAATGTTTTTATATATATATATAAAACACTTTTAATTAACTTTAAAGATGAGAAAACATGTGTATAGTTACAATATGTTTATTTTTGAATAGTTGATGCTTTTTAATTTACAAAAACTTAGGCGAGTAAATCCCAGCCGTTTATTATTTTTGCGTGAACAGGTAATTATTGTAATGAGAGATAAAAAACTAAAAATATTAATATCGGTTGCAAAAAAAAATAGTGCTGGGTATAAGCTTTATAAAAAATATCGAAGTTTTAAAAAATATACTTATCGATTAAAAGTATAGAGATCAGAGAAATAATATCTAAAATAGGTTTACTTTTAAAACGACTATATACACCATGAAACTATGTTTTTTAAATCTTAAATTCTATTTTATTTTTAAATTCTTAAAATCCGTTCAAAAAACGATTATCAATTCACTTTAAAAACAATATATTACTTACACACTGTTGAAATATTTTTTTATAAACTAGTCTTTATGTTTACAAAATTTTTTTAATAAAGATCAGGTTTTAAATTTTTAAATGTACGTGATAACAAATTTCATTAATCCGTTTTAAATAACAACAAAGTATTTCGTTTTTGTCTAGATAAATGAATTAAAATGACGTTTGATTGTAGATGCTTCTATGTTTTTGTTAATCTAAACTCGGTTTTGTCATCGTTTTCATTGGCTTTAACACAAATTTGATTCGACAGAAAAGCTGGTGTGTTGTAGTCGGTTTTCATAGGCTTTAACACAAATTTGATTCGACAGAGAAGCTGGTGGCGTGTTGTAGTCGGTTTTCATAGTCGGATCGCTTTTTATATTTCAAATCAATATTTTCGTAAAAATTTTGAAACAAAAAGCCAAAAACTCTTTTTCAACTTAACACAAATCAATTGAGAGAAATAAACTGTGCTTCTCCCAGACAGACACATAACAAAACCAATGAACATCGAGATATAAATACTGTGCGCACTAAAAGCCAAGCAACACAACTTATATAAAAATATATGTCTTTTTTGTTAAATCGCCAACCGTTTTTTAGTCAAAAAGATGCATTAGAATTTTTAAAGATCGATTTTTTTTTAAAAGATTTTGTTTTTAACCAACAGCTTTTTAATGCTTTAACTGTCGGCTTATGTATGTTTTTAATTAGAAAAAAGTTTTTTAAAACCTTGAGTTGTTGTCATTGACAAAGTTTTTTAAAACCTTGAGTTGTTGTCATTGACAAAGTTTTTTAAAACCTTGAGTTGTTGTCATTGACAAAGTTTTTTTAATAAATAGCTGTTTTAGTTGGTTTTTATAATAATTCTCGTGTGTCTAAAAAAATAGACAATGCCATAAACTTCAAAACTTTTTTAATAAAAATATCGAATTCGTTAGATTAAAAAAGAAGATTCGATTTTATTATAAATGAACACACTGTAGATATGTTTATTATAAATGAACACAATGTAGATATGTTTATTATAGTATGTTTTTCTCTGTATTGTAATATAACAAAACGACTAATATAATTTTCAATATTTTCATATAGTCTCGTTGGTTATTTTTAATGAGTCCGTAAAGAGGCTGCACTTGTTTTGTATATTTGATAAATTACGAGATTTTAGGTCTAAATGAAATTTATTGTTATTTTTCAAAAATTTTTTTTGTAAAGATGTTATAACTCAAGTCAGATATACTATAACATGAACTATTAAAACGCCTTTGTTTAATAACAATGTAGAAGAAGTTTAAAAGATAGATTTTAAATTAAACAGAAAACAATAAAGATTTCAACTCATTTATTAATACATTTTTATCGAAACCGCTACACTAATTGTCTATATCGTCAGCTTCGAATGTAAGTGAGCCTTGAACTTCAGGTATACTAATTGTAAGCTTACCGTCTTGCCTGCGTATAATCGGCACTGTTTTTGGGTTGTTTATTAAGGCATTGATCATTTTTATTCTATCTACATCTCGGGAGGTCATCGTCTTCTGTTTTTTTAATGAGGGAGCGACGTTTTTATTTTGTTTTATATTGGTCTTTAGTCTTTTGGTCTTTACAGGCACGAAGGAATTCAAAAAAAGGCTGCTGTGGTTGATCGTTTTTTTATTTTCTGGTGTTGGGATTGTTTTCAAGTTGAGTTGCTTAAGTTTTTTAATGAGATATAAATCTGAAGGCAACAAATCATCTCTTTCAATGTGTGTAAAAGGCTGATATTTTTTATAATATTTATCGTTTCGGTTATTGAGTTTTTTAAGTCTGTGATGCAAACTTTTTTTTATAATATTTTTCTCAGTTAATTGATATTTTTTTTTCAATTCGCTGCTGCGCTTTTTTGAAGCCTTTTTTTGTTTTTTTGAAAACAATATTATTTGTTTTTCGAATTTTTGTTCGGTCTGTCTTGGAACATTTGCCATAAGTTTTAATCTTTTGGGTGAGTTTTCAATTTTATATACAATATATTCTTTAGTATTTTCAAGGTTTTCAAAGCGGAGTGAGTGTAAAGTATTGACATTATTCATTAAATTATTTCTTTCATTGTTGTAGTTCGGATACATGTTGTTATATTTTAATATTTTATGTTTTTATACTTTTTAATATATCAAAAAAAATTGATTAAAATGCATCAATGCTATTATAATCAAAATCTTTTAAACAAAAACAATCCGAGACTCGCAAGCTCATACAAATCTATTATTTTAAAACATTCGTTTTTTTTTAATTAAGGCTCAGTAAATGTTTACATAAGAAACAAAAATGCCTCACGGCTTCAAATATATCATATATACGCGATTTACTCGGGTATGACAAAAAACCTTAAAACTATATATCGTTATTTATCAAGTCGTAAAAAACAAATAAACAAATAAAGAACTTTAAAACTTAAACAGCCCACTGTTCAAAAAAAAATTATAAATTTTCGTAGTGCACTATTATATACAGAAATCACTAAAACTGGATCATGATAGAGTGATATTTACTATAATGACATTACAAAAACGCACATATATTATATATATTGCACTTTAATGCCTTATCAGTTTTATTATATAAGAAATAATGATGTTTGTTTTTAATAAAAACGTTCAACATAATAAAGGCTAGGCTTGTAAAATCGTGTATAAGGTAACAACTTTACTACACAGCTTGTTATATTCGATGAATATGGCTGAAATATCAAGCGAAAATCGCTGTTATGTTTCTCACTGTTTTTTTTATTAATTCTATCAAATAATTGCTTTGACTGATTCTAATTTAAAACACACTCTCTACTTTTCAATTTTAAAAAATTTTTTTCGTTCGGGTTAAACATGTATTAATATCGTGTGAGTGTTTTTAAAATATAATTTAATTCAGCACACAGTGTTTTTAAAATATAATTTAATTCAGAACACAGTGTTTTTCATGTCTTTTATGAACCCCTGTATATTTAAAATGATAAACATTTATTTAGTATTAGTATAATTTCGAATATAAACATTAAATACGCTTACGTTTATAGTTGAGATTATTATCGGTTTAGAAAACACTGTTTTCTTAATTATAAGGTTTGAAATAACAAAAATAGACCACTCCCTTGCAGTACAAACCCTTACAACAACTCTTATTCCTAAAGAAATCTTACACGAGTCTTATTTTAAAAGTAAGAAGAAGTCCCTCTATCAACACACACAACTTTATTTTAATTATTAAGCAATCTTTTGTTAGATCTGTGAGTATATTCTTATCTCTCAGGTGTTTAAATCAAGTAAATTGACACAATCGAGTTTTCTTTAGAAAACTTTGATGAAACCTTTAATTCTTGCACCCGCCTATTATTTCTTAAAGAGTTTTGAGTAAAATTTCTGTTTTTTTTTTCAAAAGTTATTGGTTTTTTTTTTAGAATCTTTGATTCACTTTTTAAAAATATGAAATATCTTAATAAAAAAAAACTCTTAAGTTTTTTAAATAACTAAATTTACATTTAAAAATTTTGATATTTATATCACAAAGACATATATAGCTTACTAAATTGCATTTCAATATAACTTAATTAATTAGAAAAACTAAAATAATAATAAATAAGTTAATAAAATAGACATTTTCGAATCAAAATCATTAGAATGTTTAATTAATATAAGTGTATCTGTCTGTTAATGCGTTATTTACTTTCTTAACATATATACTGTATTATCAAAACGAAAGTAATAAAAACAAACTGTAAAACAAAAAACATTCTTTACAGTACTTGCATACTTAAGATGACAATGAAATGTCTTTACCTTTTTGGGGGGTGAAAGGAGGTTCTTAAAATAACATCTTTTTCTCGTCTCAAGTTTAGAAAATAAGTGTTTTTTAAAATTGAGTTGATTTTTCTTAATTTTCAATAAATTAACTTCACTAAGTTTCAATAGATGTTTTACCTCTTCTCTATAAGTTCGGAATGTGTGTGATGATTTTTAAAATATTAGAAGACAAACATCTTTAAGAGTTATCCAATTCAAGCCGCACTCGAAAAAAAGCGGCTTTTTATAATTTTTTTTGTTTTACTATAAATATTATAATTTTTTATCAATTGATTACTCAGGCCAATACCATTTATGTTTTTATTGTAATCCCCAATACACGAAAGCGGTTTTAGTAGCATTTTTTTGTTTTCTATTTTTTGAGTTTTTAAATGTGGTTTTTGTTATTTTCTTTTCCTGACAATAGAAAAATGGCCTTCAAAATGACTAAAAATGTCTTTATTATGATAGGTAGTGAAAATATATTCATCATGTTTGTTCTTTTTGTCTTTATAAACGAAATCGCTTCTCATCTGTGTTTGCAAAATTCAAATTTTTTTTTGATCGTTTTTTAATGCTTTTTAGTATCTTTAGTCTTTCCTATTTACTCACAATATACTACAGGCATCAAATTTTGAATCTAATAATCTTTTACACAATTCAAAAGAGTTATAAAAAATTTATGCCACTTATTTTCTAAACTGGTTAAAAAATCTTTCACAGTTTCAACTAATGTTGAACACTCAGAAAATATTTTTAGTTTATATATGGAAGCCGGTTTTGAATCACTGCATAAATAGACTCTTATTTCATGTTTTGAATGCTTATTTGGGCCATGTACTTTAAATGTGTTTCTTTTGAAAGGTAATGTGACCCATCGATAGACATTCATTGAGTATATAGTGTTGAGAATTTTTTGTTTAAATAGACTAATGTTTTCGGCTTGTTGCCAATTTTTCGACTTTTAACATAATCGGGCCTTAAAATACATGTAAGATTGTCATCGATATCAGAAAATCTTTTAAAGAACATATTTTGAAAAATCTTTTACAAAATAAAAGACGAAAATCGGCTACATAGTGTGTTTTTTCTGATATTTTCTCAAATCCCGTGTATATAAGTAATCTAAAATAAATACTAAGTTCAGTTTCTGTAACAAAAAAAAAGTGCGGCCCTTCAAACAAATTTTCAAGATAGTTAATCTTAAAATATATATCATAATATACTAGGGAAATTAATAATCGAAAACTAACAGGGCTTGTTTTTCTGAAAAAAACAAAACTAAAACATCAACCTGAATAAAAGATTTGTGGTTTATCTTCAGTAAATTATCGATTCCGAAGTCATTTATATAACTTACCATCAGCTGTTCTTTTATTATCTTAATTTTTAATCTCTTTTTTAATTTTCTTATCGCTCAGAAAATCTATTTTATATGTAAATATCGTCGAATCGAAATCATCGTTTGTCATGAGATAAAATAACCAGTTGAAAAAAATATATTAAGAAGCCTTTTTAGTTAATTAAAAATTTTTTTTAAGTGGTAAGATTATTTATTTAAGTTCGTTTGTTTATTTTTTTTTGTACTATGGATTATATTTATGAAGAACTTGTTTTCTCTGTGATTTGGCTAATCACATATTATTTTTTCGATTTGCTTTAAAATATAAAATATATAATTTTTAAGTACAAACTTCATTATTTATCTTTAATGACTTATTATTGATATAAACGTTTTTATTTTGTTTACAAACTTATTATTGTAACTACGAGTTCACTCTTCATCTCAGATATTTTTTTTTTAAATATGTTTTCTAATAAGTATCTTGACAAATGTTTGCCTACCACCAACTTTCTATGTGTATTTTTAAAGATACTTTTTCGTTTTAAGAATCAAGAAACTTTCAAGATAAAAAAAAGGGTGGTTTTTTTTTACTTTAAATATTTATACTTTCTATTTCAGCTTTTACGAGATTTCTTGTTAATTAATATAAATAACAAAATTAGGCTAAAAAAAACACTTTGGTTTTTACAATTATCGTTTTTTTAATTACACAAAAATTTTGTAAAAACTCGAGATATGTTTTTTCATTTAAAAAAAACTTGAGATTCATTTAGATTTTTTATATAAATTTTATCATGAGATTTCTTTAATTAACTCGAATAAAGAATAAGTTTTAGGCTAAAAAACCAGATTTTATCGATACCTGGAACTTACCACTACATATATAAACTCCCCGTGTTTCTTTTATATCTGCTACGGAACGATCCAAACTCGGTAAATACTCATAGATTAAAGTGCGCTCTATAAATTACGTTTATAAAACTTTGGTTGTTTTTTCATCGTTCGATGAAAAACCCGTCTCACCGAAACAAATATATTGTTTTTTCTAAAATAACTAACAAACCTCGTTATTACAGATATAAAGGAGTCAAAACTAGTTTAATTTATCGAACACGAGCCTTCCACAATTAAAAAAATACTGAAACAAAATCAACGAACGATAAAAAAACGAAACAAACTAAACGAGCTAATTATATTAAACTAAAGAAAACAAAAATAAAAACTAAATAAAACAAAATAAAATACAAAGAAACGAATCAAAACTTAAAACAACAAAAAAAGAATGTTTTTATATCTCATCTTTACTTTTGTCTGTATATTATACAAAACATACGTTATTGATTTTCAATGATTTTTTTTTGAAAAATTTTCGCCGAAAAAACGACATCTGACATAAAATATGTAAAAGTGGTCATAGAAAAAAATATTAAAAAAACGACATCTGACATAAAAAATGGAAAAGTGGTCATAGAAAAAAACATTAAAAAAACGACATCTGACATAAAATATGTAAAAGTGGTCATGGAAAAAAATATTAAAAAAACGAGTTCACTTCGTGTCAATGTGTTTTCATAATATAGGGTTTACGAGGCAAGTTTGACATGTTAAAATACTATTTTAATTATTTAATGTTTCATTTACAACAAAAAGTGTAAATTAAACCTAGACATTCAATTGTTTTCTACTAAAAAAAACTTAATAATAATCACTTATCTAAAATACCTTGCCAGTGATTGTTATTAATTGTGTTTCATTCTTGTTCAATCACATTAAAACAATTTCCTTTTTGAGATTTTGTCTTTTAACTTTTTATTTTAAGATGCTGTTCTGTAATTTTTAGGTACGAAAAATAAAATGTAATTCAATCGCATTTCCATCTTCTTACAAAAAAGGGGCGTTTTTTCATGTATAAACTATGTTTTTATTTTTTGTCAAAAACGTATTTATAATTGCTTGATGAACAGGAAAATGACAAAATGGCCTTTTAAAATATTTATATCAAATTGAAACTCTGTTCTTTATAGAAATTGAGCGGGAAAATAAAGATTAAATTTTTTTTATTGTCTCTTTATGAGTTCTTTCTAATTCGAATTTGTTTATCACTATTAAACATAGCATACCCGAACATATAAAATTAAAAAAAGTGAAAGTGGTGGAAATAAGATTTAAATGACATCAATGTAAAAATTTTATATATTCCGAACATTATATTATATCTAAAGATTGTATTACCAGAAAAAGCACAAATACTTCGCTCGGTAATTAGTGAAATTTATATAGAAAATGTTTTGTTTTATTAACCTTATGTAAAAAAAATGTTGTTTTTATGACATTAATAAATAAATCTTTTTTACGAAACTCCTCTTTTTAATATTTTGATGATCATAGTTTTGATAAAGCTAGACACATTGGCAATTTATTGAAGAAATAACGCGTAATACAGTCGTGCGCAAACACGATTTTTCTTTAAATGTGTTAATGAAAAAATCTGTATTTTTGAAATTATTTACGCGTTATCTGAAAAAAAGTCCTGTATATATTTTGTCATTTCAAACCATGAAATTTTAGTTGAATTTTTAGATTATCGTAAGGTTTTTAAGACATTCTTCTAGATATATTGTATTTTGATAGAATTTAAATTATAAAACCTGTTTTATAATTTATCAGTAATTTACTGGTATTACTGATTTTTTTTAAAAACCTTTTATCGTTTACCGCTAAATTATTTTGACGATAAATTGCAATTCCAAAATATATATTGAATCTTACACTTTAAAGACAGATATTGAAAAAATAACCACGATATAATAGCACCTGATCAATAAAGTTTTCACAAAACCTCAGGTTTTAAATTGCGTCAAGTATCGTATACGACTAAATACGTGAAATAAGCATGACTATTTATACAAATATTACTGTGTTTAGTAAATTAAAATTATAACAACTCGAACCTGTTGATAATATATTTATATACATCTTTTGCTCATTAAATCGTAATATAATCGGTTCAATAAAAGAACTTTTATTCATATAATATAGACCTGGTAAGAAGTAAACAAAAGGATCTTTGTTTAATACGTTAAGACATTAATAACCTGCTTAACTAACACTCATATAAGCCACGTGTTCGTAATATAAAAGAAAAATTTAAGAAACTAAAAAAGAAAAAGAAAGTTTCGTTAAAGAAAATAACATATAAATGGTTTTCGGTTTGTGTAATGTATAGTGTTTAAAACAAGTAACAATAAATGGATATTAAACAAATAATAGAATTTGTTCACTATAAAAAGACTTTTAAGAAACAAAAAATTTTTATTAATAAAAATATTTATAAAAACAAACCATTCATTAAAGACAGATCTTCTATTATACCACGTGTAAGACACTTAGTGAATAAATATAGCTGTTTCAACTACAATACGGTGCTCATATAAAAAATATTTTTTTATTTAATCAACCTTAAAACAAGACAAAAGGACTTATTTGTATACATTCACTAAGTTAGTTTTATATAAAATGTGTTCTTTTGTGTCATTACTTGCAAATATACACGAAACCTACTTTATCTCTCGAATACAAACTTGTAATCTTATCTGATTTATTAAAAAACTTCGACTGTTCTTTTCGATTACAGATTTATAAAACATATGGTGTCGGTTTAAATAACCCGAGAAGAGTCGCGCTAAAAACTTTTTTTTTCACCAGGTATATTAAAAACTTCGCCATTAAGCTGTAAAAAACACACTAATGTTAAATATAAATTAACAACAAAAAGATTTTTTTTATTGCACTCAGTCCAATTTAATTACAGAACATGCGGCGTGTGTTTATAGATTATCATGTTGTTTTGTCTGGTTATTTACCTTACTCTTATAAATAAACTTCATATTGTAATTTAATATCACGTTATGTTTTTCAAAAGTATGTTTTTAATAAATGTTTCAAAATATCCTTTTACCAAAGTCCATCCCCGAACAATTTCAATTATAAAAACATAACAAAGTCAACCATAAACAATCATTTTTAAACTAGAAAAAAAAAAGAAACGAATGTTTAATTTAGTTA